>VCRD01000182.1:364135-383957 GCA_006783055.1 Trinorchestia longiramus
CATTATATCACATCGCACATGAAGGCATTACCACATTATATCACATCGCACATGAAGGCATCACCACATTCTTGTCTGCATGTGAACGCGTGTGTGCAGCTGCAGAAGAAATGGAGTCTGCAATCACGAACAAACGCATGACTGCCTACTTGCGATGACCGCTCTCAGAGTTCATGGTTCCTCTACATCCATTCTCTCGCAGGTAATGCGAGGCACACCTGGCCATTCTCTCACCTCCCATAGACTCTTTTGATGCAGAGCTTGCAGAGCCGACCACTGTGCCTGGTCGAACAGTTCAAATTGTTTTTTTGTGCTGCATCATGTGGTTTCAAGCGTGTGATGCTGGGAGGTGGGCCCGAAATATGGTCGTAGAGTTGCGTACCGTAAAAGGATGGCATGCATTGTTGACATTTGTTTCAAGAATTTAAAGATTCAAAGCTTCTGCCAATTGATATTGAGCATCGTTAGAAAAACAAAATCACTTTCCTCGGGGAAGAAGAAAAACTCTTTTCTCTTTGCTAATAATAATGATTTCAAAATTAGAGCTATCACAAAGAAATTACAATTATATTCATATTCGTGAACGACCTTGCCCAAAATTATTCGAATTAAAATGAACACATTTGAAAAAAGATAATACTAATGAAACCACTGGAATTACTTGAAATTGTTTCCTGTTCAATAAAGGGCATACTGTTCTTGGTCTTTACGTTGTGCTTTACTATTGTTCAGAACGGCACGCACAGCATCAGATGTAACTACCACAGCATCTTTTGACGACTGCCTTAGAGATACAATGAAACTGTGCAGCTTTTAAGATAATTATAACTGTATTCCTCAACAATTGGTAGCGAGCTTGGCCACAACAGATGTAGCCGAGCTGAAATACGTCAGACACCCAAGACAGATGATGCGCCTGCCCTCCCATTTGTCTTTGCAAGCATTGCCATCGTTAGCGGCACTCGCGAATGCCCAAACACAGACCAAATACTACTTCTGTGCTTGTGTTGGACCTTTGCAGAACTGGCATCTTGCACATGGGTACAGTATTCTATCAAATATCAAAATTTCCATGATGAATATGCACATAGAATTTTCTGTTCTGAATATTCGTTGTGTTTTTGAATGACCACATGGCTTGAAAGATACTTTGAAATATTATCCTGTTGGGTGTGGGCATTTATTTATACCAAAGTTGTCAGTGCATGTTGAGCAAGAACATGTGTTATCAACGTTATACTCATAAAATTTATAATGATACTTAACTGTTCATTTGATGTTTTTAACCACACTTGGATTCATACAACTTAGGGAGACTTATTTTTGTGCTCAACGTACAGAAATGATCGCTTCAAATATATATACAGATCGAAATAAATAAAATTAAAATTTTGCATTGATGTTTTTAACAATTTAACTGGGGATGACTTCGTTAGTGAACGGAGCTGAGAATAAGAAGTACGAGTAGAGCCTTGCCCATCACAATTAGACTGCAACGTGCAAATGTTCTTCTAAAATATATCATTCAGTTTCATGGTTTGATTTGAAGAAAACAATAGCCATAATTAGTAAATGACACATCACTTCTAACCGATCGAATACTTTTGATATTATTGTTTAAAATTTAAACCACAGAAAAAAGGATCAGTATTTTTCTTTCCATACTTTGCCACCTTGCTCAGTTTCAATTCTTTTATGTGAATTTGTTAAATTATTTATGTTTTTTTAATTATTTACTTGCAATAACACTCAATTAATTTATCATTACTATTTTATTTCAAATATCTACCTAATGAGGTCATTAGTCTCAAAAGCCAATGGATATTTGAGTAAGTGGTCTGTCTTTGTTTCTCCGTAAAATTTCCGTTTATTTTTTCTCGTATTTGTTAATTATGCTGATGCTTTTTGCGCTGCCGCTGATTTTTTTGATTGTGTTTTTTATTCTCATTTTCTTCATTCGAAGAAGGCATATTTTTATTTTCCTTGTAAGTGCTTGCAATAAACTAAGCAAAATAATTTCGAGGCGGTATGATTGGGCACTATAGCTATTATATATATATATATATATATATATATATATATATATATATATATATATATATATATATATATATATATATATAAATATATATATAATAGCCTGCAAAGATATACTCGTATTTCATCAACAGTATAAATAATGATAACGTGACTTTTTTTAAATGCTGCTTGCTAATCGTTACTGAAATAGACAGTAATCTCCCCTAATTTCTGTTCTAATTACAATGAGACAATCGCACTTGAATTGGATAACTGGTGGACGTACTGTGTTTTAAGATGTCGATGATTATGAAAGTTTAGTAAACTATGATTTAGAAATGACCCACGCACAAGAATACCTCATTCAATTTGACACGTCATCTTTTATTGAACGCATGCACAACGGTGGTGATTATTCTAAATGGAGTGATTGTTTTATTCACTTTAACGACTTTTGCCATTAGAGAGCTGGTGTCCTAGAGACACTTGTAACGACCGAGCAAGAAAAGTCTTCAAGAACCGGCGACATCATTAGTCAAGGTTCGGCCATGCGAAACTTCAGAAAGCAGAGGTGGTTGAGTGATGCTTCGCTGGCTAGGTGAGCGCGTTGTGAGTTCTAGTTTCGATAAACATCTGCGAACGCAGAGGAAATCTGGTAACCCAGAAATATATGGTGGGCTTGGGAGGAACAAATCTCTGTTATCTTTTTATTCTCAAAGGAAAAAAGGCGTCCATGGTATACTTTAGGAATACGAAAAAATTAAGTCGAAAGAGAGTATGGTTTCCGTTTCTACCATTCTAAAGAACGTAGTAGAAAAAGTGCAACTTGGCGTGTTTGGCAAGTTAGGTGACTGTCACTAAGCACAAACTTCCCTAAGCTTCTAAGCACGAAGGCATATGAAGAATCATTTGACAGCTTTTGGAAAGTTGCGCACATTCTTCGTATGCTCAAAAAATATCTCCCGTTCCTAGCAAATGGTTAAAGTGTTTGAAATTAGCTATCAATTCTTGTGCGTGAAGGTCAAAGTTTTTAAAATCATTATTCATTTTAATTAAAGAGCAACGTGTGTGTCCATTCCACATGGGCTTATTTTCAAGTAATTTTTGTAGTTTAAATTGTTTTTTCATTATGCTGTACCACAGCGAGTTGGACACGAGATCGTTTGTTGGATATATTAATTCCCTCTTATTTTATACCTTCTTATTTAAACGTTTAAAAGAACACTAGGTATTTGAAAGTTTAAAAGTGTTAAAAAATTAAAAAAACAGATTCACTGTTGCGTGCTTGATTCACAATTACGGTCACGAAACTGACATGATTGTCTATCTTTTTTTTAACTTAGAAACGCTTATGAATGTTTTTAAATATGTGAAGACGATAGCTGAAATATATAAACTAATTCAGCAATGTACCTACATTTTTGTCATCATGGAAAAATTGCTATCACCTAAATTCTTCGTAAACAATAGCATCATGACAATTTAAAAAAATGCACAATTTACGTATTTAGGTTAAGAAAAATCATAGAATGCTCTACAGGTGGAACCACGGGGTCACTACCATAGAAAATAATCATGTATTATCTTCTAAGCAAGTGTAAGAAACTTAAAAAAACTGGGTGATCCTGTGTGACGTACTGCGCAGAGTTTGTAAAAGCAATAGGTTCTTTGGGGGTAAATACTCTCATGGTTAAGATACGCCAAAAAATTCTGAACAGTTAGAATGCTATTCGTACTCTGCATATTTCTCCTCAACGTACATGTGGACCATGAGTATAAAGTAAGCACTTTATTTACTTTCATAACATATACCTACAGACAGAAGACAGGACTTTTGAAGGGCCTTACAATTAGTGTACGATCTGAAACTAGGTTACTCCACGTATCTAATGTATATAATAACATCTTTCATCATTGTCAGTAATTGAAAGTCACGCTTTATGTTTTCTCAACTTCTTTTAGAATATAAAGTTTCTAAGATTGAAGAGCTGAGTAATGATGATACATGGGCATGAATAATTTTATGAAATGAATAAATATATTTCTATATTAATGTTTTATTTTTCTTTTGGAGCGACCGTACTGAATTTTAATACCGGACGATTTAAAATTGAATTATTCCTTTAAGTTTGAATAAGCAGGAATCACATCATGGAAATGTCGTCCATATATTCACACTCAGTCATCGTCAACATAAATTATGCTGAAGAAGTACAGTTTTGAAAAGACTATTGATTCAGTCCTTTATTGCTCGTAAAACAAAGGTCAGTGTGTAAAGAAATTTCGTTTTGAAATAAAATTGGTCTGCAACTAACGAATCAATATTGTCTAATCATAATACAGGCATTTTGTTATAACCTATTACGAGCCAAGTATATGTATCATACTTGGTATGCATAGGTATGTGTTAGGTATGTATTACGCGCTTGATTGATGTGTTATTCTCTACTTATTATACGTGAAAGACACCAAGTTTTATGTGTGTTTAATTTGTGTTTGCTTGAGTTGTTGAAAAAAAGTTTCTTTTACAAAATACGTTGAAATGCTTTGAAATACGCTGGTAATTATTTCTAAATCAAAAATAAGCGCCAAAGATGCTAGAAGTATAGATGACATAAAACTATTACGATGCAGATGAACGCATGATTTAACGTTTTAATGAATTTTTATCCAATTAAATGATTATGAAGAAAGAAAATTAACCTTTATCTCATAAAATACTGTACAGGAAATTTAGCGCAAGAATTGCCTTTTACGACTCGAACACTCAGTAAAACGTTCACTCGGTAAAAAGTTGTGCAGAAAGTGATGGCATCTTTAAATTTAAGCTTAAGAACGTAGGCATGAAATTTGTAGGCCGTCTCTCTTGATCGCCATAACCTGCGGCATGACGAGGGCTCAGGCATGTTGTGTGCTCCATTCCCTTACGCCAGTTATTGGGACTTCTTACGCCACTAGTTAATTGGAATATTTTTATGGCTTTTATAACAGGTTTACAGCAGCCTAACGAATGAGCGTCGTCGGCTTTTAACAAGGAATTGCCGAGACTTGACAAGGTCATGAATTGCCTGTAGATTGGCAGTGAAACGCGGTGTCGGCTCAGATAGCTTCAGAACAAAAAGTTAAAAAAAACATTCCGTGTAAAGCCAATGTAACCCTGAGTAATGAAGCTGTAAATATAGAAAATGGGATATGAAATGCTAGAAACATATTTTAAAGAGGAAAATATTTAATAAAAGCCTAGTTTACACGATTTTTTCCGACGTTGTTTTCAAAGATTTTGCATTTACTTTAGCAATTCGAGTTTCTTGGGTGTAAAAAAGTGTACTCACATTGTGCTTGCCAATTTATTTTTGAGAAGTAGCAATGACACACGAACTCAGTCAGAGGTTTTCACTATTGCTACTTGTTCAACACAGAGCACACTGCATGTAGCAGTGGTGTCTTATTTGCATCTAGTTGCAAGAGCACACTATGTAGCAGTGGTGTCTTATTTGCATCTAGTTGCAAGAGCACACTGCATGTAGCAGTGGTGTCTTATTTGCATCTAGTTGCAAGAGCACACTGCATGTAGCAGTGGTGTCTTATTTGCATCTAGTTGCAAGAGCACACTGCATGTAGCAGTGGTGTCTTATTTGCATCCAGTTGCAACAACAATTTCGACTAAACCGTTTTGTGTGGTAGACAGCTCATTTCCATTGAAGAATCATTCGACTTGCTGGTTAGTTGATAAGTATTAAATATTTTGAGTGACACGAAGCTTGCAGTTCAGGAGTAAGATTTGAAAATTGTTGTTTAGAAAATGAGTGAAAATCAGCCTAATCGACTCTTCCGCCAGTAAAAAAAATAGTCAAGATATTATTTCTCAGAAATTTGAGTACATTTTTCAATAAATTATGTGGTTGGTTCTCTGGTTTTATATATATATATATATATATATATATATATATATATATATATATATATATATATATATATATATATATATATACATATGACTACGAATAATTTACTCTTGATTGAATTTATGGATACATATTAATTTTACTGATTTTTTTCATAAAAAATGAAAATATTCCTCTCATACAGCAGTCATACCAAAAATTATAATACTATGCATATTTCAGTCGTGTTCTGTGATATTTTACAGTAAATTTGAAAATTAACAGCAGTTTAAAGTTAATTGTTGCTGCTTAAAATTGTACGGTAATAATGCTTAAAATACCTTAGAAACAGCTTGTTCATCTGGTATGTAATGCATGAAAATAATTTGAATTCTTTTTGGTAAGTTTATTTTAATTAATAATTTCATGTTATTGTGAGCATGAAGTGTTTAAGTAAAGTACAAATTGAAAAAAAAATTATATCGTTTGTCATTCATTCATATGAAATTATGTTTAAGTCTCTACTGCATCCAGAAATGAGTAAAAATTATTAAACGAACTTGATGGAAATGAGTTATTTTAGGAAGACATTTTTTAACTGAAGTTCGACAGCCTCTAAAGTTTATTTATTCTTTCTGTTTGGTTTTTACTTCTCGAAATTCAAATTTAACGTTCAAGCATAATTTAAAAATTGCTTTGGCAACTCTAATGAGTTTTAGCTATTGAAGTTCAGCTAAGTCCTGTCAATGAGACAACGTGGTGCTGTCCTAATGAGATAAAGAAGTGTTGTCCTAATGAGACAACGCTGTGATGTCCTAATGAGATGCAATAATTAAAGTTGCAGCTACAACCACAGACCTAATGAGACAACGCTGTATCTAAATGACTAACCCTTGAAGCTTGGACGTCACAGTTATTTCTCATTTTATAACTGCATTCAATATTTATAAACCATTAATTTATGTCTTTTTTCTGTTAAAGTGCTTAATATTTGCTAAGACATCAGATGCCACCCATTTACTTGAGAGCAGTGAAATAACACCGGTAGCATCTATGAACTAAGTATTTAGTTCCACTTTATAAACTTATACATTAGTAGCAAGATGTACTGTGACTTATTCATACGTGGATAACAATTGCTAAAAATGTGTTACGTTCTTGACAGATTATGTAGATTTAAATACTTTTTCTGATTCGTGGTTTTGTGAGAAAGCATTTTTCGTAATCCTAGTTAGCGTATCAGTTCGGGTAAATTTTATTGGTCCACTTAAAAACACAAAACAATTTCTACTTTCAAAATGTTTAAAATATTCACCGTCCATAGTCAAAATAATAGTGTATAGCATCAGAGCAATCTTCATTTTTGTACAACCAAGTTCAAAATTATTCCTGTACTAACGACTCTCATCGGCAGGAAAAAATGAGCCCAACCAACAAAAATGTATATGTTTAGAAACAACTCTTATTTTGTTATCACCGCCAGCAAAAACAAAAATCTGTATTTGAGAACGAACTGCCGTTTTTTGGGGGTAGTCGGCTTCTTCTCTTGAATGATAAAGCAAAGGTTCCAGTGACGTTAACGATCGCCCTCAAACGAAAGCAAAATTCCTTGAGCATTTGGTATGCGATGCCGGGGTCGGCGTGCGTAATTAGATCTTGTATGATAATCTCCTGATTGCTTGGTGCAATGGACTCAACTTCCATGCTAAATTAACGATGTTGCCAAATTTTGCGAGTGAAGCGTCCCTGCAATCCCAGGCATTCCCATTATCAACACGATATTATAAGTTCATCTGAAACACGCGCATTTTCAATATCACTGCAGATTAATTATAAAAATAATCAGTAGAGGCAATGAAGAAGGAAGGTAAGCATTTTAGGAACACGTTGATTTGGCCAGACGATTTTTTTTTAAAACATGCTTAATGATATCCCTTATGCATTGCAGGTACAGTTAGCGACGGAATTATTCGTACACCCACTAGTATTCAATACTTCTCGTCATTTTTTAGCTTTTAATACTTTTAGGATTTCATACTCATTGCGTAATTGTGATTAAGTTAATAAAAAGGATTTTAAAACTCAGTTTTCTGAAGGCCAGATTTAGCACAATTTAACAAGAACATCTTGCTAAAAATCATTTGACAAAAATATTTGTGCAAAAAATAAAATTTGGTATTAAAGGTATCGATTCATGTAAGGAAATCACATTTTTTTTATCTGTAGAGCGTACTAAATTATTCATCTACAAGAATATTTTAGAAAGTTCCAGTAATGAACATAACGTGGTACAATTATCATAGCATCATCATTACCATTCTCCCTTTGACAGTAGGATGATTAAGACAAAATACCTAAGCGTTCATTTAAAGTAAAAGCTTACTAACTCTCATAAGTCCAGTAATAGTTACGGACGTATTTCAAAATGTTAAGCCAACCCTAGATTTACCGTACTACATATGTGTCATCAAGAAGTTTAAGGAGTTTAGAACGACGGCTACTTTGCCTGGGTGTGGAAAACTGTCGAAATTGCCACTAAGAGCTGCGCACAAACTATGTATGTAGCGAGGTTAATATGAACCTAAGAATTAAACAAGAAGACCACTTGAATATGGAGGATATCAGCTCAAGTGATCGTGCAATTCAATGTTGTTTAAATAGGAATGACTTACGTAGACATAGACCTTGTCAGACGCCTCTTCACATCATCTTCCAGCACGCTTAAATTTTGCTAACACTTTTTTGGACAACGAAAATAACTTGAATCCCCTTGAACATCAAGAATTGAAAGTTCGAATACAACCTCGGACTCTGAAACCCTTCTAGAATTAGAACAGGTAGCAATTGAAGAATGAAATAATATCCCAGCACAAACAACACATATATGCTCAAATTTGTTTAAATGTGTAAAAACCGTTTGATATGTTATGACGATAAAAGGTCATGCTATTGACTATTAGTATTGGTATTATCTTCCATTGTTCAAACTGTAAGCATACATTTGTGAATTCATTTTTTGCATGATGATATTTTTCAATTTGTTAAATTAAATCTGTCGTTCTGAAAACTGAATTTTCAATTCGTTTTCAGGTATCATACTTATTAATATATAAAAATTTTGAAATCATACGAGTATTAAATTTTAATAAATAACTGAAAGTATTCAACACTGGTGGGTTTATAAATAATATCATCATTAACTGTATTGCGTACATGAATATTTAAACAATGTATTATAACAAAATCTTTTGTACTCATTCACTTGGCAAGTAAATACCTCTTCGTAACTTCAAAACTGTTTTTTGATGTAGCAATTTTAGGATAATAAGCAATTAAGACGTTTAAAAGCATATATTTTAAAAGCAATAATTACTGATACTAAATTGTATTTTAGTGTTCACTCGCAAATGCATCTTTCAGAATAAAACTCTTAATTTGTGCTGATATTTTGACGCTAAAAATCCTGTGCATTCTTGTTTAATCTTGACATGTTTCAGTGTAGTTCAGAGTCAGCGTAGCGAAGCCAGTATACCATGGAATTCTATTAATTTCATCACATGAGCTTTGTTTTCTGAAGCTGGCTGTAACTTCATCTTGGTAGTTGGCAGCACTAAGATATTCTAATGACGAGGTCTTGTAAATGACATAAAAACTGAAGAGAAAGTGAGAAAGTCTCCTTCAAATACACGAGGGAAAATTCCTATCGAAGCTCGTAATGAAGTAGCATGCACCTCGAGAGAAAAAAGAACGCAATACCGCGTTGAATTTCTCCGGTCGTAAAAACACATCCTGAAAAAAGTCGCCTAAATTAAAGATTCCTTCTGTCACCGCCAGACAGTGGATCATGCGAAGAACACGCAGCAAGCATGCTGTAAAATTAAGCGAGTCACAGCGCAACTGACAACAGGAATTCTTATAATTCGTGATGACAAATTGTCACCATCGGGAGAAACCGAACTCACTTTGGTGTTCGCTAATTGGACGGCTGCAACCACAGGATTCCAGCCACATTCCAGGAGAGTGGTGGTGTAGGTGGTTGTGGTGTTACTTGTGGTGGTGGTTGTGGTTGTAGTATGGCTTGTGGTGGTGTTACAAGAGAGGTATGAACAGCAAAGCATGCATGCACGGTCAGTGCAGACTCAACAGGGATATTAGTGTTGATGTAGGTCCTTCCACTGTCTACTATTTCAATATTTTATGCTAAGGGTAGTACTGGCTTAGATATGGCGTCGATATTGGTGAGCCTATAGATTTTATGCAGACACTTAATAACTAATTGTGCAGATGAATGAGAGACATAACTAGAAGTGTGTGGTAATACATTCCGAGTTATATCAATAGAGGTTGAATACAAATATTGTTGTACATGGCATGAGCATTGGGTGCAGCACTCAACAAGGCAGATCCTACAAAGTCAAGATGTGGTAGAAGGTGAGTGATCTTCATTTATAATATTGGTGAATTACGTAATAAAAACAGCGTTTTTTAGAAGATGAGAACTTGAAAAGTGTGGGTCGTATTGTTATTGGTCTGCATCTGCTTCTTAGGACTCACTAGATATGTGAGATACAAACAGTGACCGTAGCAATATGAGAAAGAAAACTTAGTGTTAAGTTGATAATGAATGGTGGTAATGTTTCACTATGAAAACCGAAAACAGTGCGCAGTGAAGGTGGAAACAATAAGTTGTAAGCTGAAGGAAGGTGTTTTAATTACTACTAGAAGTGACAGATGAAAGTGGAAAAATAGATCTCTCGTTGTAAGCTATTTACAACGAAGGCTATTTAGCGTAACGTTAGTTAAACCATTAAATAATGATCATTAATTCTCTAATATTCTGAGGTTTAGGTGCCAAACATTTATCGAAACAAAGGAAAAAATATGCATTAAACACACATGAAAGAAGATGACTAACATTAAGGTTAGTTTGCTTTCTATTTACGGGGTCAGTCACTGGCAAAAATTTTTGGCTGTAAGTATGCAGATTGTGAGCAAGTCAACTCATTCCTTGTAATATCGAATAGGTGTTAAATTATTAATGGGCTCTAAAATTCCCGATGTAAGTGGCAAGAAACATTCTTTCAAATACCACGTCCAAAGAACGTCGACCTAAATCATGTAGTGATAGTTTACACTTCACTATAAACGCAAAGAAAATTCAAGCCAAGTAGAACTATTTTTACCGAGAAACTCATATAAGTTTAATATCCTCCAGCCTCTTAGCCGTGATCGCCTTAGCGCATCATACCGTACGGCGTTAATTGAGGGACCGAAATTCGTCCGGACTTCTGTGAAATTCGTTTGTTTTATAACAAGTCCGATAGGAGAATATTTATGGTAATTGGAACGTTTTGCAATTTTAGAATCGCTCATTAGAAGGTTTGTTAGACGGACGTCAGGTCGGCACGATATTTATGGACGCGGCATACCAGGAGTGATCAGCTGCGGTAGCATGCAGCAACGTCTCCATGTTAGAGGGGGAGTGGAGGCAGTTGTTGCTGCGTGTATACATGCAGCTGCTGTAATCACCAGCAGCAATATGTTGCATGAAGATATGGTTGATGCAAGTAATGGCTGTTTCAATCTAAAATAAACCTTGCGGCAATCAAAATAATGTAGTTGTTTGAAGGTGCAGTTGTCGCTGGTCGTCTAAACAGCGTTGAGGAACGGTTGCTGCAACCATTTATGCTTCTAACTAGAATGTACCGTCAATGTTCATCCTAAAATCAAGAACATTTATTGCATTGTAAGATTTGATATCAATCAGCTCATTTTATGGACACTCACAAAAATGTAAAATCAGTCTTGGAGCAAATCAATCGTATCTAAGCTTCGATCACGAGAAAATTTTTCGCGAGTTTTACTACGATGTACAGCAGCAGGAAACAGGAGTTGTTATTGCTTTACTTGAGATACAATCACTGTAGTCCGCTCCTGTTGTTGATGATGCAGCAGGCAGAGCCTACCATCCAGGGCCAGCTAGGCTCAACAGAGAGTAAACCTGTGTTAAGAATTACTTTCTTCTAATGCAGTCTGGAGAATTAAGGAAGCGAGCTACGACTCAATGTTATTCTGGAATATAAAATAACGATCGTTGAAATTTACGTCTACATAAATTGACAGAATGACTGCACAAAACTCACTGAAACTCTTTAGTAGTACCAAAAATTCAATTACTGTACAATTAGTGTATGCTTGTTTGTTTGCAGTGTACAGATACACAAAATTGTCTTTTTTCTCAAAAATAATCCCTACCAAATCCTCAAAAAGTTTTCTTCGAATCTTCGATAAATGGTCAATCCTGTATTTAGCAAAATGAAAAATATTATTATCACCTTTCTATTAAATAATGTCATACACGTTTGATGATTCGTTCTAACTTACATCAACCTGAGGACACGATATACAAAGCTCTCAAAGCTTGAGTTGAACTGATTTTTGTTGATGTGAAACGAGAAGAGTAAAACAATTCCACGTGTACTGGTGTTTGGATGATCTTAGCTGTTAACAAACAACTAATTCAGTAGAAAAATTCTGTGCTCGTAGCATTTGAATTTCAAGACCATCTTTCTAAATAAATTCTTTGAGTTTGCCTCTAACTTTTCTGATTCTGACTGAAGAACGAGATGTCCACTGACATCTCACATATTTCCTTGATTTAAAATTGTAATAATAAACCGTAAAAGTTTAGTGATGAATGATACTGTCTTAAGTCTTATAAAAGAATAAATATTTAACTAACATTAGTGCAGAATGATAAACCATATTCCCATCCAACTCTTTGTAAAAATTAAGATTATCCAGTCTCATAGGAAACGTCTTCATCGTCGATATTAGTCAAGTAGGAACCATTTTGTTCCTTGGACAGAATTTCTGCTCAGAAAATTTTAGAAATAAATGATCTAATGTGGAGATAGTTGTAAAGCTGAGATTTCAAAGTTCTCTAGTATCAATAGTACTATAGAGGCAAACAGAAAGTCCTACAAAGCGTATTATACGTAAGAGGATATGTATGTTTTGTACAATTCTTTCAAACACGGCATTTAAATTAAAATGAATGCTGAATTAATAAATATTCAGTTCGTGGAAGTAGTCTACATGTTATGTTAAACTACCGTTTATTCTTCAGCTCCCTCTGCTAGGATTTCTCTAGATTTAAAGGAAAGTTTTAAAAACTATTCGGAAGCTAGTTGGTTCTTCCACTCTTTAAATACTTAAATGAAATTAAACATTTAAATACACAAATGTAGTTTAAACGCTGGCTTAACGGTAAAATTTGGTGAATCTGGTATCTTATGTACAATTTTAAGTGCGTACAATACGTATGAATAGTGTAATTTCAATATTCCTTGGGAACTGTATCGTAGAATGTATTTATTGCATACGCCATTCGACGAAAAAGTAGTTATGGTGCATACGCATACTGTATAATACATACACATAAATATATAAATTTTTTCCTCACGAAAACTCAGATTTCAAAACTATTTATAGAGCACTTTAAAGCAGCATTAACGCACTAGTATAAATGCCACTGCCCGTCACCTACGCTCGGTCATTCCGGATATTTCCGTTTGCACTCGTAATCATTTGGAGTCCTAATATTCCGAATAACTTTTGAGTTCCATCATGCCTTTTACGGCAGGAATAGAAAGCTGATGAAAACGAGCACCTGCTCGAGTCGAGCATATTTTGTGTTTAGGACGGAACGCTCGAGTAATTCCAGGATTTTAGTTCATCATGTGGAGCACTTCAATCTCCGCTTTCTCACACTTCTAGACGAGCTCGGCTTTTTCCTATTACTCGAATGGATTATTCCTTGAGACTCCGCACTCGTGAAAATTCTCCAAAGAAACGGGAGTGAGTGCAAGACTAGCCTCAGGACTCGTAATTTTAAATCGCAGGCCATTTCGAAATTGCACTTTCTTGTAAGCGGCAGCCAAGGTTTAATTCTTGAGGAGCAGTGTTGGTAAGAAGCGACTTTTATCGAGGGTCAACTTTTTCGTTTGTTTCTTCCGATACGATTCTAATGAATAAGAATGTAGCGTTACACAGCTTTTATTTTATTTTTTATTTTTTTTTTTCAAGCGCTAGAGAACAATACAGTTCTTAAGTTGAATTCCCCTCACGGATGAAGTGCAGAAACTTCGAAGCAGTTCAAGAACTTAGCAGTTTTTATTAAATTTCTTGATGTTGAACAAGAATTCTAAATTACTCTGGCTAGGTATTTGTTATCACTAAGTGACAAAATAATTAAATTGCATGTGACATGCCCCGGTATTTTCTTTCTATATGAAGACGGTTTGATGAATTATACCAAAATTTTAGATGATGATTTTCACACAAGATGTGATTGAGGTTCCATAACTTGATTGCATGGTTGTGTCTACTGGCTGAAAGCTTTCAACTGCGACCAATTAGTGAAGGTAAACACGCAGAATTTTTCACGACTTTATTTAACTGTGACACAAGATAACTTCATTTTGATAGTTCAGAAATCCGGTCGATGGAACGTCGTAAAATATTTTCCATACACCAACGAAGATATTTAGGTAAACATGTACCTTGTTAACATGTGGAGATATAGACAAATTAAAAGAGTTGATCGATGGATTAAATTTGAGGCAAAATATACTGGAATAATTAAACAATAAACAAGTCTAAATAAAGTGGAAATAATTGAAAATAATCGTTAAATGAACTCAGATTATTTCGAATAAATGAGAAATGCAACGTTGAGTTCTGATAATTTATACAAGGGAGTTATTTTGTAACAAATCAAAAATTATCTAACAGATTTTTCTTTGAAGAAATTAGGTGATATGTATAGAACACAAAATGAGCTTGGAAACTATTTAAAACTTAAAGTGTACTGAACACTCTTTATATTAGAAGAAATTTTGAAGTATTCAATGAAAATGGAAATAAATGCATCCATAATTCAATACAAAAGCACTGAAAAAAAGTTTTTTTAATCAGACGATCAAAATAACTATTCAAGATCATGCTACTCTTAAAGACGAGTAATGTTGGAACCTTTACTTCGATTAATTTGTGAATACAACCAATTTATTTTCTGATTTGTGATTTTTAACTATGATATTACGGTCAACTCTCGATAGTTAGGTGAGCGAACGTTACAGAAATGACGACGCACGTTCCAGAAATTATGAATTATTTTGTTCATCCTTTATGAAATGCTGCAGCAAAAGTGATTACAATTTCTTCGTCATTGTTGTGATCGTCTGCTTCCGCAGCTGCGCTGGTCGAGCTGGTGTTCCTCAACGTTGGTTTGCTGACCCCGCGCTGGTGTATCCAGTGCCGGACCACCGATAAATTAGGACAATTAAGCGCATTGCTGGATGGCTTCCTCCGGAGTTAGACTCTTGAAGCTGCATCTGACTTACTGTGGTCATATGTATGAAAGTTTCTAAAGTAATATTTGAAATTTTGATCACCTAATGTATCGAAGCTGTGTTTTGAATTCAATTTAAGAAGTCTAAGTCTGGAATATATGATTACAGTCTCTCAGTTTTGCCATTAACATTTGAACCAAAATCGTGCGATGAAGGTAAACGGCAGTTCATTTTAATTTCGCTTTTGAGCAGCGTGATTGAGAAATTTATTACCGTTAGAATAGTTTACTGAAACTAATCACGAGTGATATTCTTTCCGTATCATGAGTCCTGTTTATGTTTTAGCGCTTTGTAGAGTGTTAAAATTTACTAATGTTAATGTTAAAAAACGGATGTTAATGACCCCAATGAGTGATGCTTTTCTTTAAACGAATTTGTGATAAATGACCTCATTGCAAGCGTTGTTGTGTTCCTGGTACAAATGATTGCTACACAAATGCTGTCAGTTGTTATTAGTCAAACGAATGTCTTCTGTGAAGTAAAGTTCATAAAAAATGAGTTGTGAAATATGCTTCACTTTGAGTTGAGTGCAATCCCGGAGTGTATTCAGTCCGACTGAATCAGGGTGTATGTTTATTTCTACTGAATTAGGGAGAATGTTTATTCATACTGAATTAGGAAGTATGTTTTTATTCTGTTAAATTTGAAAGTACGTTGAACCGCAACGCACGTTTGAACCCTGAATTGATGAATATGCATGCTACTGAATAGAGGTCATGTCCTTGCATGTTCTGTTTGCTTACTGTAGGGGATGCAAATGCTTGAAGATCTCTGCAGAAAATGCATAAATTTCTATCACTTATGCTGTGTGCTCTTTTTTGATACAGTTGGAAAATGTATGGAATTTATTTTTCTCGATACTTGGCTGATACTTGCTTGTTTCCACCTCGTACACGTTTTTTATGTAGATACACAGCTCGTGTTCCAACAATTCTCTTCTAATTTTCAATATCAGTCAACAACATAATCTTCTACGCCTGAAGTAAATTTTTCATTATCTGTTTAAATTATTACGAGTTTTTTTACATTCAGCTACGCTGAAAATCTGTGTGCAAAATGCCCGGGCTGTCACCCTATTTTCTGCTTAGATATTAATATCAACATTGCAAATTCTAAATAAAGTTCGGAATGGTCTTGTTTACATATATGAATGTTTACTATTTAAATGTAACAATGAAATAAACCACAGAAATATAGAGTCACGATAAGCGAATAGTGAGAGAAGAAATTGTCCAGTACCTCGCGTACCTTGGACGGAGCACCTCAGTAAGTCAGTAAACGGCACCTGAACTCGGGAAGATTTTGGTCCGCAATTTGCAACTGATACAGGCGGCCCACGAGTAGAGTGCTCGATATCGGAAGCGTCTGGGGTCATTTGACTAAGTGCTGCTAGCGAGAAGGCAATGCCAACGCACCTGGTTGCTTTATCTGGGTAACTCGAAGTATCGATTTTCACCACCCTGAATAGGAAAACTTTCCATAAAATATCCGAATATTACCATGGATGTCGTTTTGTATCCAGTTCTCAAATGACTAAATTTAGTTATAACTGAGGAGCAAATTTCAAGCTTCCATACTTATTGTTTTAGAATGTTGGACTTCAAGCTTTACTTGAGTTGAACAAACCCAAGGTCTCGATATCCAGGCCTACTGGTAAAGACGCCTCCGTGAAGCCTCTATCAATGAAACGAACTTCTCCCCCTTTCATGTCTTTTTAACGACACTCCCGTGCGCTGGACGGCCCTGCAATGTTCCGCTTAGTGAAAAACTTCTGCACTTTATGACTGGGAAGACGTGAACTGTTGCATAAAAAATGGGCTCGCAACCACCATAAGAGTCAAGCGCGTCTGTTAATTCAAACTTTGAAACGCTTTACGGTAAATTAGTAAGTCTTAATAAACGAATTTATTTGTTAAGGAACGTGAATTACGATACCTTACTATCAGGTCATCCCATAAGTTCTGTTCGAATTTTCGAGTATTTTTGAGTTCTGTTCGAGTATTTTATAATGTCTAATGGAGCTGAACATTGTTTTTATGTTTAGATGCATTTAAACTTATCAAATTTTATTTCAGAAAACAATAAAATTAACTTTTGCATGATTAAAGCCCTGCTAACATGAAAGTACCCATGAATCATTTGAGGCACATAATGCTTTATGAGTTCAAGAAAGGAAACTCAGCAGCCAAAGCGGCTGGAAACATTCAATCAGTTTATGGAGAGGAATGTGAGAATGAAAAAACTTGCAGAAGATGGTTGGCAAAATTCAAAGCTGGAGATTTCACCCTTGAAGATGTCGTTCAGTTGAGTTTGATGAAAAGCTTTTTGAAGCAGCCCTTGAAGAAAATCCTGCTTTATCAGCTGAAGAATTGACGGTGGTTCTCAGGTCAAACCATGCAACTGTTCATCGTCATCTTCAAAACTTGGAAAAGTTCCTAAACTTGGGAAGTGGGTGCCTCATGAATGAAAATTCGAACAGAACTTATGGGTTGACCTGATACTTCAGCCGCCTGAGAATGTTATCTACCGCTCTATTAAAGTGGCACTCCAGCTTGATTGCAAGGAATGATCTTTGTTATAACTTGCATAATTGCTTCATGCCAGTGCTGCAGTCATTTAATAAGTACATCGGAAAATAATTATAGAATTTTAATTATTATTTTTTTAATAGTTACTGCAGATTTTGTTCTAAACTCATTTTTATAACATGGTGTTAACATTAATTTAGGCAACTTCACTTTAATTGACACGTAGGAGATTGAGGCGAACTATGGGAAGGATAATTGGTCCTGTTTTATTTTTTCCAGGCTGTTGATTTGGTGCAGTGATTGACAGGAAACATGTCCTCGTTTGAGGGGTAGGACCAGTGTCAAATTTCACTCGCTACCACATATTCTCAAATAAGAAAGTAAAAGTTTAATTCAGGAATTCAAGCGAGTTACTCCAAGGGTCTGTCATGCATGAATATAGACATGAAAATAAGTTCTTCTTGCGGTGGGTAAAGTTTATATAAATGCACGCTGGAGATGGATTTTAACTTGTGTTTCTTATGTGATGAATAAAAATGTGAATGAAGTGCGATCTGCGTTGTAACTATGTGAAGTGTAACTTGTTTCATGAGTGTTTTCTTTTTCAATTCTGCTTTCTACTTCTAGCTTCCTTTTAGAAAGGGCGAGGCAGGACCGTTATGTGCGATACCGTACCTGCTGATCAATCCACAACTAGCCTGGATACTGGCACAGAGAATTACTTGGGAATTAACTTCGACATTGTGAAGAGCAATGGCAATTTTAAAAGGTAATGAATCTATTCAGTAAAACATTTCTGTTGCAGGAAATACGTTTTTAGGGTTGTCAATCCTAAAGTTGAATATTTTGACTTACAGCACTTAAGAATGGAGCCAAAGGGCATCAACACATTCACTACTAGCTTATACATCTTATCTAACGATCAATGCACCAGGAAATAATTCACTCCGGCACTTTGAACTGAAACTCAAAATTGAATAGCAACATATTAGTATTCATTTACTTTTTACTATTTACTTCATGGAGTTGAAGCTCCTTAACCCTAGATCAGTAATCTGGGGGGATTTTCTGCCTAGTTACCATACTTTCCTTACTTTTGAATTAAAGATTCTATCCATTTCCAATGGATATTTTGTATTTTGTTTCCAATTTGTCCCTCGCACTGGACAGCGTTTGTGTTTTCTGACAACCTGTGGTAAGATGATGTAAAAGACATCACATTCATGAAAAAATTATAAAGCATCTGCTAACAATTATCATATTAAATTCAATTCCAATGTTCCCTAACACGAGTTATTTTAATAATAGTTTCAATTGAAGCTTAAAATGGTTCGGCATCAAACTAGAACTCCTTGTGAAGTGGGCACCCTCATTTAAGGATGCACTGCAAGGCTTCAGGGATGTGGTGAGCTTCACGTAGTATGGATTAAATATGAGCAGCTGGGAAGCAGGATGAACTAAGCTGGTTTGTGCAGCGGTGAGCAAGGCAGAGCCACATGCATATTCTTACTTCATCCTCGAGCCACAACTCGGAAAATAATTGCGTTGAAGTAATGCACTGTGCCTCGTTCTCTAGTGGATAGATGCAAATATATTCAATCCTATTTTATACTTCATTATGAAAGTAAATGTGTATGAAGTGTCTTGCACAGAATACTAATATGCTTTACAGTTTTTAGTGACGTTTTGGGTCCTCTGTGTAATCTTATGTATACATAATGATGCGAAACTTTTCTCTTGTTTGTGCGCACATGTAACCGTATTATGAGTGAAGATGAGTGTGAGTCATGAGTGAAAATGAGTGTGAGTCATGAGTGAAGATGAGCATGATTTATGAGTGAAGATGAGTGTGAGTCATGAGCGAAAATGAGTGTGAGTCATGAGTGAAGATGAGCATGAGTCATGAGTGAAGATGAGTGTGAGTCATGAGTGAAGATGAGTGTGAGTCATGAGTGAAGATGAGCATGAGTCATGA
>VCRD01000182.1:384018-412834 GCA_006783055.1 Trinorchestia longiramus
CATGAGTGAAGATGAGTGTGAGTCATGAGTGAAGATGAGTGTGAGTCATGAGTGAAGATGAGTGTGAGTCATGAGTGAAGATGAGTGTGAGTCATGAGTGAAGATGAGTGTGAGTCATGAGTGAAGATGAGTGTGAGTTATCATTTTGGTAATTTTTCCTGCTTCAACATTTCCTGGACCGGCTAATGGCTCAAAGGTGGAATAACTATTTATCCAACATAAAATACAACTCTGCCACCAGCACAATACTCTCCCTTGATTTCCTACTTGTATTGAGATACCATGGTCTTCCTTTTATGTTTTTTGAACGATGCTACATCATCTTATTTAACAGTCAATTCACTCGGACATGATTCCCTCTATCCCTCTGAACCGTAATATCGAATTAAGTAATAACTTGTTATCTCATGTAATCCTTACTATTTACTTTATGAAGTTAAAGTAACTTCTAATTCGTTTTGTACAACCAAAATTTTGATCTTCAAAAATTTTCTTTTAAATGGGTACTAATGACTCAATTGAGTTGTCTAAACTTGAGAATTACTGCAATGAATATCTGAACTATTCCCAGAGAAAATGTTTTGCTAAGAAGTAATACAAAATCTTAACTTCATCAACGTCGATGTCAGAAAGCAATCACTTCTGTAGCTGCCTAAATTATTGTATTTCTGTGTGCCTTGCAGAGGAGTTTATTTGACCCATCCATTGTTGGCACGAATAAAAGAAATACGCCACAGCATATCTGATTAGTTGTATACAATGTACACCGTAGGGTTCATATAAGTCTTTGTCCTGCAGCCGACAGCAATATCTCTACGATATTTTGTCTAAGGCCCGTGGGAATTATTTTGTCTTATAATCCAAAGTAACATTTTATTTAGTATTTATCTTACAACTAATAAAATATAAATTTTGTTATATTTACTTAAGTTAAATTTCTTTTGATGTTTTATTTTTTTCCAGCCGATTAAATACGTCATTGGAAATACATCATGTAGCACAGGATTTCAGTCTATGATCTCTATTAAAGTTTGATTTTCTAATCCAACAAGAAATTATTGTTAATAGAATGTGTCATCAGTCACAACAGAACATGCATTCACTAGCATGGCACTTTACAACCAGCAGTATTAAGGCACAATATATATAAATGATGATAAAATAAATATTACTAGATCAGAAATCGGTTAGTTTCGTATGATTTTGGATCTTTCATTTTGACTGTCGATGCAAAATTCAGTTTGTTTCACTACCTCCATGTTTCAAACTTTCTCGGGCTCCATCATTACTTCGATGCTTTAAAATTAATTCTCCTCTATAATTCTTCCGATGCTTCAAAGTTGCGCTTAACTATTATTACTCGAATGCTATGAAGTTACGTTCATTAAATCGTTTTCATCGTGTTGAAACTGTGTTCAAGTTTTAGAACTTGGGAATATGTGATCTTATTTCACTACTGTTTTAACGCTCATGCTCAGAGCAACTCTCAGATACTCTTATTAGTTTACTCAGTAAAATTACCTTGGAATAGCGAATCAATTTAAACCGCGGAGTAATTTCCAAAGCAACCCAAAACTTTCAATAGTGGCCTCTGAAAGCATCTATTTATGATTTTTTCCAACCTGCATTGAGTTTGTACGATGACAAGTACACTCTGCATTGTACGTGAATCCGTTAACCCACGACTTTCAATTCTTTGCTTTCAAGTGTCGTTTGGGCCTCCATCAGAGAAAAACAGCTCCGACCTTTTTCGTCACCGGCAGTGAATTTGCAGAGCTCGACTGGCAGGACTTCATCTCGTCCATTGAGAGACCTGATGTCATTTCTGGAAGCAAGAAGCTGCTGCTCACATTCAATTTCCCGGTCTTTTCTAACGTTAATGACAGTGCAGGAAATTGGCCAGCATGCAATCATAGTCCTGTCCGCCCGTGTGTCCGCTCGTCCACGTATGAATTTTCTCCTGAACGTGCAGCATGATTCTGGAAAAATGATCTTCAGCTACAGAGTAAATTTCAACATCATAATGGTATGGAGAATTATGCATTTCGAACCTTGCCATGAGAAAGAATCGAGTTTGAAAATCACACTGCGACGTATAAATTAACTGCTGTTTTTCAATACTATTCTATTATTTTGAATAATTTTTATTGCAGCTATTTGAACCGTAAAAGACTTGCCTATTTATAACAAATAACTTTTCATTTTTAGGAAACTTGACGTAACATTCTAAGTTTTTACTTAATTCAAGGCATTAAATGAATTTCGTACACAAGTTTTGCCTACACTTTGGTAGCCATAACTATTAATTGGAATGAAAACTACCGAATTTCAACTTAGCTGTTTGAGTGGAAGCTTACTCAAAATCCCTCGTAACGACTCTCCTTCAAAAAAGAAATTCCACATGAAAATTCGTATTAAATGCTTGCATCTCGTGTTATTGTTCCTGGTTTTTCTTTTTCAGGATTGCTTGAGTCTGATTTTTATCGAAACATTAATGTGTATACCCGTTAAAAGTAACGGGTTTTAATATCATGCATTTGAAGGAAGAACTTAAAGCAACAGATTCTCAGACCTAATCAAAAAGTCTACGGATTTAACTACAGTGGTTAAGAAGCTATATACATGAAAGTCTACGGATTCAACTACCAGCATTTAAAGGAGACTCCCATTGTAATAACACAGAAAAAATTACGCACAAATAAAATATATGAATTTATGTATTTAAAGAGACACTTAGCATTTTATTATTTGGGGTTGATTATTTTGAATTCCGATTTTCAGCAGTATCAAATTTTTCTTAGAATAGACGTAGACAAAATCATGAGAGGTACGAGAGACGGACGTGGTAGAATGCGTCAGACTTTGTGTGTTCTGGACGACTTCATCTCTAAGCATTGCAGTAAGCATCCGTTTGATCCAATGTGCTCAAATAGAGGCCCATGGACGCGCTTACGTATGAATAAGTTTTGTACCTAAATTTTGGAGGATCTTCTTAAATAAAAATCTTCCTCGTGTAAAAGGCGACTTATACAATGAAAAACATATGTGTATAAAAATCTGGCAATCACTTTTAGGAAAATAGCTCCAGTACAAATGAGTAAACGCTAAATTTGTTCCTGTACGGTTTATTTATTAATTAGTGAGTTTATTCATTAATTGGCAACGTAAAACTAGAGAACCGCAGTGAAATATTTCCTGCGGGTCATGGTGCACTGTTCACATGTACGAGGGTTTGAACACAATTACACAGGTTCTTATGTTGTGTGTAGTTCACTCCAACAATTGCACACGAAATCCTCTTAAAATCCTAACAATTTCGAATGAAAATATTAAAAAACCCAAATTACTGTCTGTGTATGCTTTAAAATTGTAAGTTTGGAAGAGCTATTCTTAATTTTTTATGTTTATACAGATGTCATTTTAACTGAGAGGCTGAAATCAATGAATTTATATTCTTCTTGATTCATATTAGTATTCAAAACAGTAACTTCTAATCAACAAAAACTAAGGGTAAAAAATTGTTCGTTTACCAACTGAAAAAGTTAACCTACGCTAATAAAATTTGTATTTACACAGACACAAAATTTAAAAATAGTAAAAATGATCAAACACCTAAATAACTAATATGCTAGTGTATTTTCTATAACCTCTGTATCAATAATATAAATAGTAAAAATGATCAAACACCTAAATAACTAATATACGAGTGTATTTTCTATAACCTCTGTATTAAAGACTACAAATAAGAAACTCCCTTCTTTAACGTTAAGCAATAACTACTCTTCCTTTCATTTGAATTGAAATAATAGACACTGTAGAAACACTGTCAAGTTTTTTGGTGAGGAAGTTGAGAGCTTTGTTTAAATATCATCCTTCAGTCCATGGCGAGAACAATTGGAATGTCAGCTATTGGAAATAAGTGCCTCGGACTCCTTAATTGAGTGCCTCAGCCTCCTTAATTGAGTACTTCTGCCTTCTTAATTGAGTGCCTCGACTTCCTTAATTGAGTGCCTCTACCTCCTTAATTGAGTGCCTCTGCATCCTTAATTGAGTGCCTCGACTTCCTTAATTGAGTGCCTCTGCCTCCTTAATTGAGTGCCTCTGCCTCATTAATTGAGTGCCTTGGCCTATTTAATTGAGGACCTCGGCCTCCTTAATTGAGTGTTGATGGAGGAGCACCAGACAGCCCTACGTGGGCACCAGACAGTCCTGCGTGGGCACCAGACAGCCCTGCGTGGGCATACGTGGAGTATGCCTACACAGAACTGTCTGATCAGGACAAGTAGACATGTACAGGGCAGCCTGGGCAGTGTAGGCCTACACAGAGCAGCCTGACCAAGAGAAGTAGGCCTGTATAGAGCAGCAAGATTCACTAAACCAGTGGAACGAAATCAGAAAACCAGCCCAACTACTGAGCTCACTAGATTACTGTGACTTATTTTTATTACCATGTATGAAGACAGGGCAAACAAATTAAATTTTTATGATTTTAGTTACTTAAGATAGAGAAAACAATACTTTGTGGCGATAGCGAGGCCGGGAGCTTACTCAAAATATTCACACACGAGGCACCTCTTTTGTGCGCTCACTCAAGTTTCCTGATCAAATCAACAACTTTTAATTGAATTCTAAATCTCGCCGCTGGCAGGAACTACATGACACTTCATTTTATAGGCCCTCATAATAATTGTCAACAGACATGCTATAAATTTTCGTTCCAGGCCTAATCTAGTTTAGTTTCCAGTAAAATTCTGTCCCCGCTTCGTTGACCGTTATTCATCTCAAAATTGAGTGCCTTTTCAAAAACACATTGCGTAGTCGTGTCACGCACATTTTTTTGAAACGATGTGCAGAAATAAGGTTGCCAGCGTCCAAAATTTTTCATTGTTATCACTGTTTTACACGAATATTCATTCACGTTCAACTCCCCTGAGAATTAGTCAAATTTATTCTTGCTCAAATTAAATTTCTAGATTCTATTGCAGTTATTATACTTGATTTATTCAAATATGAACTTACATTCGTGATTGCATTCGAAAAAATTTTTAGTCAGGTTGAGCATAAATTAGAAACAAAATTTCGTCTGATTTAACAGTGCATAATTATCAAATTTCTTGAATGTTTCCGTACTATTGTGATCTCAAATTCAACGAATTAACCTTTGTAAATAAACTTAGCATTTTTCTGTAAGCTTAAAGTATTTTACAATTCGAGTGCACAGTACTAAGTGGATTTTGTAGCATATTTAAAGCCTCACATATCTAGCATTTTATGCGTGTTTAACTTAATTCTTTTCTTTTAACATTGAGCCTTAAATTCTA
Source organism: Trinorchestia longiramus (assembly GCA_006783055.1). Taxonomy (NCBI): domain Eukaryota; kingdom Metazoa; phylum Arthropoda; class Malacostraca; order Amphipoda; family Talitridae; genus Trinorchestia; species Trinorchestia longiramus. The sequence continues at coordinate 389,340 of VCRD01000182.1, forward strand.
CGCCAAGGAGTAAACTTTGACTAACGCAATTTTGACCCTCGTTTTAAGTGTATAACTGAGCTGGGACTTCTAACATTTCTCACTGCACTTTTGATTTTCTTTGAGTCCTGACATCGGCGACTGGTGTTTGGCCAGCGAATGTTTGCTCTTGTGATAAAGGCATTTCATAACTTCTGCAGAAGAGACTGTGTTGTCAAATGATGTATGAATTTCAGGAGTGTTTCAGATCTTTACAATTTTTACCTATTTAGTTATGTACGGACAGCTTCATCGCTAAAGTATACCTCCAAAGTATTTTCTGTTGAAAGGCTGCGACAAAATGGACAAAGCCTAACATTAACTTGCATTCTAACAAAAAACAAAAATTAAGGACCATGAAAATGAAATCTCTATCTCTTTAAATAAATTCTTGCCCAGTCCCAGCAACAAACAAGTAGAAATCTTGATGTTTGGAGATTGCCCAAGCACATGAGAGCAATGAAAACGAGGTCTGTTCAACGCTGGTCAAACATTAACGATGGCAAGCCATACACATAGCCAATTCAGTAATTCTTATGGTAATCCATTAACGGTAGTTATTCATTAACGACTGCAACCCATTAATGGTCGCTATCCAATAACAGTTGCGATCTATTGACGGTCGAAATCTGCTGAAGGCGGTAATCTGATGATTCTCGCAATTTCTTACGAAGAAAGATTAAAACTCAAAATCGGCACATGAGTTCACAAGGTTGAGGTAAATTTAAAGTTCGGAAACTTGAAGTCGAAACTTCACAAAGGCGCCTCTCGATAAGTAGTAATGCATCAATAACTTATTCGATCGAACTCTAACACCTGCTCAACTATCTCTAGAAAAATATTTGCTGTGACTCCAACAGCACGAAAAGTACAAAAATTTGAATAAAACTGAATGCTAAGACCATTCGCATCAGTGTTTCTAAATGTTAGGGCAGGTTCAATAGTTTCAACAGTATTAATTTAAACAAGAAAAGTTGAAAAACAAAATTTACTCCCACAGTATAAGGTTCGTGGAGCCACTTTTTTATAATTTGAGTTTAGGCAAATAATGGAGTAACTTATCTATATATTAATACGCTTAAAACTAAGTTCGTGTATAACGCTCTTCATTGTTATGAAGACGCCGTGACTGGCGGTATCGTGTCTACGAAGATACTATATATGTATAAGGGGTCGTATTTGCCCTTGTGGCTGGAGATCAAGAAGAACAATAATTATTTGACTTTGTGGCAAGAGATCAAGAAGAATAATTAGTAACTAATCACTAAACGAGATTGTGAAATGTACCAATAAATATTATTATCCCATTATTTATTAAGCTACTCACACTGCGTTCGCCCTTCTCAATGGAGCGGAGGAGAGAATTAGCCAGAGAGAGACAAAGAAGATTTCGAGATAGACTAAGAACGGAAGAAAGGTAATCTATTCGAAGTATGAACTAGAACTTTATGGTACGAAGAAGACAAAATATGAATGCCACGGATAGAGAGCATGAATTGGTGGAAGCTAGGAATAGAGCAGCTGAAAGAAGAGCTCGCATGACTCAAAAGGAAAGAGATGTTTACTTGAACGATTTAAGAAATCGTTACCAGGAAAGAAGAGCGAATATGAGCCAAGAAGAGATAATTGAGCATAATTCAAATATAAGAGCACGAAACCAAGAACGAAGGCTGAACACAATTTAAATAAATAGCGAACAATTTAATGTAGGTTTCATGAATGTCATATGTCGCTTCTGTTCTGCGTTTAGATTTCAAGGAGAGCTACTTAATTGCTGCCACAATGGAAAAGTTCGCTTCCCCTCTTTACAAGAATGCCCTCTACTACTTCGAAGATTGTTGGAGTGTGATAATCATGAAGCAAGAAATTACCGAGACGACATTAGACATTACAATGCAGCATGTTCATTTGCTTCTTTTGGTTCAGATGTAATTATGCCGCCTGGAAGAGGGCCTTACTGTTTCTGCTTGCAGGGTCAGACATATCATTTCATTTCTGGTTTGCATCCAAACAATGATGAAAATTAACAACAATAATTATTTCAGGAATCTTTCCATATCAAAGAATGCCTATAAAATACATTTCCTTCATACTTGACCTTATATGCTTGGAAGTGAGTTAATTATTGAAATCGTGTAATCTACACGGGTTTTTGCTAGTTAATATTATTAAAGCAACTTATTGGAGCAAACAATGACAATACAAAACTGTGACATCCACTAAGCCAATGACAATACTAAACTGGTGACATCCACTAAGCCAATGACAGCCACCAAAAACAGTGGCATCCACTAAACCAATGACAATACTAAACTGGTGACATCCACTAAGCCAATGACAGCCACTAAAACAGTGGCATCCACTAAACCAATGAAGGAATGAATCCACTAAACTGGTGACATCCACTAAGCCAATGACAGCCACCAGCTATGGCCCCAAAATACTTGTGCTCGCTAGGCCATCTAGGCAGCGACGCCTACAAGCTTCCTCAAGTGATCACGACGTCCTCCTTGTGTCTCGCTGAGCCGATGGCTTCTTACTTTGTCTCCTCTGGAAACTAGGGAGAGTTTTCCCCTGATGTTGACTGTTTCCTCTTCCAAGGACATCTTCTATTCTAAAATTATTCGTGCACAATTATTAATATGATAGTAAAAAGTTATTGGCACGTCAATGTGAAATTAATTTCATTCATTTCAAGATCTCTGGAAAAGTTTCCAGGATTATTTGATTTGGTCTGTGATTCCTCGTGCTAATCATGTTTTCTACGCAAAAGCAGTTTGACCAAATGATAAAAAATCAAATTGAAGCTTTATCAAGTGACGACTTCCGGGATGTAAAATGGAACTACGAAACTTACTGCATAGTTAGCACAATTGTCTGCGGTTGCGTCGCCAAAAATCAACAGTTCAGCTAAATATGGTGTATATTACAAAGATTTAAGCCGCACGTTTCAACATACTGGTGGAATTTTACTACATTGCTCATTAACTGAATATATTTTAAAATCATTTTCATAGGCAAACGTCGGTTCTCTTCATGAGTCGTCGTTCTCGAAAACTTGCGTGAAAAAATTATTTAGCAAGTTCTTAACTTGCTGAATAACTTCTTATGATCACACATACCCGTTAAATCAGTACTAGAAGAATAGATGTGAAAATGATCAACTTGTCTCAATGAGCTCATCTCGAAATAGTTCTTTTCTCTAAAAGACCTGCTGGTGGATCTCAGTCTCGAGGTCTGAATTGTTCGTTGACGCACCTGAGGAAAGTTCTATCGTTCCATTCCTGTGCGAGTTCAAAATTGCTTCAAATATTTCTCGTTAAATTGAATTTAACTCCGTAAGTTACGAGTAATTGATTGTTATGAGCAAACATGACGATATAAAAGACGAAGAGCGAGCCTCAACGATCCGATGCTCCTCTATTTTCAGAGTTCTAAATGGTGTCAATTCATTCGAATATTATTTCATGGGTACGAGAAATCGCAGATTTTTATTGTATTTTTTACGAATGCTATATTCACTAATCCTGATTATGATTGCATGCAATTCATCCGAAGAAATGCGTTCCTACAGTTCTTTAAATTTAATTCAAGAGTACCACTCATTGACATACTGCTGAAAAAATAACCTCCAGCGTACAACTCTGCAGTTCCTGTACTTGAAAACACAAGTTCCACAGTCAATGAATCACTATTTAGTTTCAAATCCTGTAAAATATTAACCATCGATAAAATACCTTCTTCAATTTATGACTGTCTCTCCATCAGCTTGCTTTGTTCATACCATGTGCACAATCCATGACATAACTTCTTTCCCTTCAGTACACAACCACTCCACCGGTATATCACTGTCAGTACTTCGACCTTCTTCAGTTTACCACTCCACATACCACTGCCCAGTCCACCATCTTCTTTATCACACTAGTACCGATACCATGATCTTCTTCAGCTCACCACTCCACATACCACTGCCCAGTCCACCATTTTCTTTATCACACTAGTACCGATACCATGATCTTCTTCAGCTTACCACTCCACATACCACTGCCCAGTCCACCATTTTCTTTATCACACTAGTACCGATACCATGATCTTCTTCAGCTTACCAATGACCATAACTCTTCTTCAGTACCGAAGAATTCATGAAATTACCCTCTCAGGATAGCACAGTACATTATATATCACTCAGCTTAATGCTGTTCATGACATTGCTCCTATAGCTCATCGTTGTTAAACATATCACTTTGAAACCCCGTACTGACAATGGAAAACACTTGCATTACACCATGGTCCATGAAATACAATTTTCATCACTTCACTGTCCATGACACACCACCTTTACCACATCGTTGTTCATGACCACCTACTATTTTCATTTCATCACACATGACATCATTATCACCTTCATTACTTCGCTTTGCCTCGCTCTACTCTCTCTGGGCGCCATTGTAGAGCGAGTTACAACATGCAGTCCACTTCATAAATATGAATGTTTTCTGGCAAGTTCATTAACAGCTGCAGCCATAACTCCGAGGAGGTGCCTATTCATCACAGCTTATGAGATGGTGCCAGAGGAAGCCTGTTTACTGACACTAACCTGAAGTATAAATGTTCAAACTATGAGTCGAGGTTGGAGCTGGTCTTAGTTATAACTTTGAGAGCAGCCAGTTACACTGTAACTGACTATTTCAAAGGCATAATTCAGAAGCTAAACTTTACACATTGTAAGGCAGCAGCAAAAGCTTTGTTAGTGCTATTATAGTATGAACAATTTTTCAGCAACTCATTAGCTGTAATAGTGTGCTGAGGTCAATAAAGATCATGGAGAGTTTTTTGAGTAGGAAATTACCGTATATTGACTTTTCCTCGACTATAATTTTAGTTCTGAAGTGCTTATCTTGAGCTTCCAACTGCATCGCACTGAGCAAGAGATTATATTTTTTACTCTGAGCTGCAATAACCTTGCTCCAACTCTGGTACTATTTCAATTCGAGGAAAAAGTCATGAGCTTTTAACAATACGATTTTTTCATTCTGGCTTGGTTTGGTGTGCATTGAAAGGTTGCACTTGTGATAAAAATTTTGAGTTTGGATGTACTTTATGTTTGCGTTGGGGACATGATGCTAAAAACATATAACAGTTAATGCAAAAGAAAGCATAGTTGAAGTTAATGAACAACAGTACTCGTACTTCATTTTTTCCTTTTTCTTCTAGCATGGTTTACAATACAATGAGCGGAAACAAATATATTTGCTCCTGAGACCAAGACATGGAGTTTTTTTTCATTGCATCCTATAAAAAACGAGGAAATGCTTGAGTTCTCTAAAATGAGTCGGGCAGGAAACAATGAGTGGTTCTACTCGCGGGCTCGTCAGGATTGCTTAGGGGCCTCACATGCCCGCGATGCATCGTGATGTGCATCACAATGTCGGTCAGTGTTGTGAAATTTGTAATTATTAAAGTGTTTTCATAATGCTCTGTACATGATGTTCTGATGTTCTGTAACCGATTTTAAATAAATTTCAGCGAGAGCATCGACGTAAAGAAACCAGAGATCATCTACTGGGTTTGGAAGTCAATGAAAAAGTGTTCTTTGTACCCTTGTTTTCAGCCACAAAACACGCTTGCTATATGAAGAATAATTGCTCTTGAAATTTTTATAACATCATGCTTGGCTGAACAAAGCCTATTAATATATTTACAGTATATATCTAATTTTTAGCCGGCCAGTCTATTGAATTTTGTGACCTAGAATAATGAGAGAATAAAGATGCTTTAAGCTTTCATACGGTGAGAAACTTTGAAGACTGGTAGAGGTAGGACTCAGTTAATCTTCATGTCCATCACAAAACACAGAAGTTTTCCTCTTTTTCGAAAAATGGTTAGTCTGAAAATTTTACTGCGTAAAAAAAACCGTCTACTACTGATCTTAGTATCGTCGCTATACCAACCCTACCAGCTTCTTATTTGCATCAATTAGCGTAGGTGCAGTTAACACTAAAGTATAATGTATCCTTATTCATTAAAATTTACTTCATTATTTGCACTCAGTAAATTTCATCAAAGTCTAAGAAACTACTGATAATTGTCGCTAACAAAGTTTAATCAACGTATTTTCGTTACTCGAAGACTTTTTACACTTTCTTATCCCTCATTTTCTTCATCATGTTGCTGTAATTCAATAAGACTTAATAAACAATGGGTCTAATTCCTAAATGTTGAACTCCTAGTTTTTTCCTTTGCACGATATCGTTATACTCACAAAATGAAATTCATTACATTCTCGTCCCTGACAGAATATGCCTGTGTCGGCAAGACAGACTAAAACGGCATTGAAGAATTGTAAAATCACTTAGTATTCCTTCTGGGAAAACATCATTCTGTATGATATTGCAGATAAGTTTAGAACTTCTGTTTGATTTTGCATTTAATTTTGAGTAGAAATAGGAGGGCGTGCAGCCCTGCGTTTGGAGCAGCATAGCTCTGCTGATCTCACCATCAATCATGGCTTCTGGAGCGCTGGTGCAATTACTGCAAGCGCCTTTGTTATCTTCTCAAGATCCTCAGAGTTCTTCCGTCATCAATAGCATGGATTCCATAGCTTCTTCCCGTTGGCTGATTTTTGAATGTACTTCAGACTCGTTGGTGTTGCTTTTGTACGCTTTGCTGAAAGTCAGAGAGCAACGAAGGTTTGTGAGATCCTAAATGATCCTAGGTCAAGGTAGAATATTAAGTTGTGCATTAAAAAACTATAAGAACAGATCTTTGAAAAAAGCACATAGTTATCTTCTTAGCAGCAATTTTTTTCGTTCTTGTTAGCTCATGTACAATTGAACACGGGAATACTGATAAAAACTTTAGGTAATCTGATCAAACTGATTCGATTTCTATCCAAAAAATGGTTTTCACTTTTGGTCTGAAGATTATATGAACAACTTAGCATCGGACCACATTATTATATATGTACATTCGAATGATCAAACAGTATTGTTTGATATCAAAGCCGCATGAAATTTAATTCAACTGCAACTCAAGTCGGTCAGATACACCTTCAGCAGTCATTGAGAGCCATAAACTATATGTATGTACTATAAACCATGTGTCCGCTCTACAAAAAGACGACATAATTTTCTTGCAACACAGCGAGAGGTATTCTAAGTAGACCTAAACTGAATGTAGACAGCCTTATTTAAGCTGTAAAAGATGAACTTTGAAAGCCACTAGTCTGTATGGTCCTAATTGTGGTCCAAGTCTCGTTGACAAATGGAAATTAGAAGTGGGCGTCCGTCCAGTTGATGTATGGTATTAGTGAGGTTGTCATGCTGAACTCCTCACGTGACACCAGGGCGCTTTGAGTGGAGCAAACATAAGAAAAGACATCTAAAGTTCCGACTCACGAGAGGACAGACGGAAGTGTTTTGTAGGTTAGAAGAGCTTTGGTCTGTAAAAGAGAGGGTCACAAATGGCCACATAAAACTGGTATTCTTCAAGTGCCCATTTACGAGTTCAACAGTCTTCGTACAAGAACGAATTAAAGTATAAGGAATTTTCTGTATGTGGGAAGATATACTTTTCAACAAAGGTTCTCACGGCTATCGTAGATCTTCAATTCCTTTAGAGAAGGTGATGCAATGAATTTTGTCAAGTTATGTCTTGCTTAATTTTTCAAAAGTAAGTCAAAACTTGTAAGAACGTACCCTAACCTGACAGTTCCGGCAATTTAAAAAAACTCATCCTAAAAATGCTGGGCAACTTAAAATTGAAGAAATAAAACGTATAAATCTATTTCAGATCCTTCAACTAAGTTTAACTTATACGTGTATGAATGAATGAGAGTCAGCTGCGTACGAATTTGTATAGAGTAAATAGTGAAGGAACTGAAAAAATATATCACTAAGAAAATATTAAATGCTTCGTAGAATAGTTCACTAATCAAATGCTGAAAGTTTTAAATACTTGATCATATTTATGCCACTTTATTGTTACTAGTCCTGTTATATTACATTATGTTTTGTGTTAAATTATTCTATATTCGTAATAAAATAAAAACGATCATTCATTGCAATCAATTTAGCTCACTCAAGGGTCCATATCTGAACCTCTATCTTTCTTCAAGTAAAAAAAGATATTTTCCAGGAAAACATATGGGTTTATATTCATCCATGTGTAAATATAAGTGACGTACAAGTACTTGAAAAAGAATGCGTATTATTTCAGACCGAGGGAGTTTTGGACAAAGGCGAACAGGCTCGCCAGTAACACTCAAATAGAACTCAATCAAGACTGGTGTCAGAGCGATGAAATCTTCAGTTCTCGGTACGATTTTGTTTTTATGGGATGGAGTTCTGAATGACGAAGATGACATGGACACCTCTCTCATTATGCATGAGTCCAAACTGCCAGTGCGCCAGAATAAAGGAGTTCTTAAATAACAAATACGATCGCAGGGAGGTCCAGGATGTAACTTCCAGAGCGACGCTCTCTCTCTCTGTAGAATCTGCGGGAGCTTTTGCAATATTTAACAACGAGGTGCAAGTTTGAACAGTCTTCAGCTTATAAATATTTTTTAACGTAAGGCAAAATTAATGAAAGAAAGCTTTTTGATTCGGAGGGGCTTGAATAATTAAGCGTCGGGATAAATATTCGTTGTATTCTTTTTAAGAACACAAGTGAAATTTTAAAACCGTGCTAACAAGAGACGAAGAGACGAGTATAACGATAGAGAGATGGAATTTAAACTTCATCACTGTAGAATATATGAACCTGGTTTTTCTGAGCAAAATTTATCTCAAAGAATATTAAATTTAGAATCATTGAAGTAAAATCTGGGAATAGGAGCTACGTATGAATTCATTTAATTCAGTTTATAGGTCAGTGAAGTGAAGTTTGAGTTTGCATGGAGTAATTTGGAACAGTAAAGGGGATATATATATATATATATATATATATATATATATATATATATATATATATATATATATATATATGGAACATTAATTATTGTAGAAATAACTGTGATTACGACTAAACATATGTACTCAAATTAAGGGTATTTTATAACTACCTTGAAATGAAACCAAAACATGAGTAAAGATTTGGAATTCTAGGAAGTCCTGAAAAAGAAATAAAGAAATAATTGCCCCGTTGGATATTGTCATGATGCAACACCTGTACCTGTATTCCTTAATATGGAGATTAGATATATTAATTATGAACAGTGAAACTCTTCTTTTAATTAAGTATTTAATTCTTATACACCAAATGTTGTGAAAAATGAGAAATTATTTTGTAATGAAATCATTCATCGGACGCGATATTTTTTTTTAGAAATAATTGAATTCGAAGAATGAGTGCGTAGGGTGAACATCACTGACGACTGTACTCTGAGTTAAAAATTATTTAATTTTAACTTAATTGACAGCCCAATTTACAATTGTAAATTGAGAGAAAGAATAAACTAGTAGGTGAATAAACTTCAACTACTATGAGAATGTATCGGAAGGAAATAGATTTATAGGTCTATTTTGAATAGATTTCAAAATAAATTGATGAGAAATAGAAAATAACCTCCTACTCTGCTGCTATAACTTCAAAATTTTTTATATTTAAGCAAGAGACTTTCCAAACATTAAACCTTTTGTGAGCCATTCGAATGGCAGTGTCTAGCATTGTCAGCGACGCCCCGGCACGCAGATCTCTGAAATCGTGGACATTTTCTAGTGGAATATCGGATGACCGACAGTGTGTTTGGCGGTCCGGGAAGTGTGCTGATATGAAACCACCCCGAGCTACGTTTGCCCGCCTCGACAAACATTTTTCTAAAAGATTTTGAGTTTGTGGACGTGAAATTTATGTTTTCTTTGAGACAGAGATCTCGCTGGCGTATTGCTCAGATAGAAGACAAAACTGGCAGCGCTCTGACACACGAGACACAAGGGATGGATGGTGTCCTTAGCCTCAGAAGCAAGGGAATTCTGGGCTGAGAAACGATCTCACGTAAATAAAAACTAGGAATAAGTATCCCACTACATATTTTTATATAATAATCTCCAATTTGTTGCTCGCTTGCTAGCTTGGTTCGTCGCTCTGTCACGCTCTTAAGGATTTAGATAGGAGGAAATTCGTATACGAATAACAAGATGAAATACCATGAAATTTCATCCCTAAATTACAATGGAAAATATAGTTTCTAGAATAAAATCACCCCAAGGTACGATTGCCCGCCTCGAATACGAATATATTACTATTTATTTACTAGTTAATAAACTAGTGAATTTCTAAGTGTGGGTCTACTAGTTTTCAATAAAGTGTTTCCCTAAGCGTCTGCGTTATTTCAAAACTACCTGCCATGGCGGTAATTTCAAAGTGAAGACGGTAACAATAATTAGCGAAAACAACAATTTGTGGCAAGAAAGTGCTTTCAATTAATTAAAGAACTCTAACTTGAAATTGAAAATGAATAACACAGTACGTTAATAGTTCGACAATACAATCCCTTCGAAAGTCAAAATACTGAATTAGAGATTTTGATCCTGTTGCACATAGGCTATTTCGCATATGTTTTTCAGCTGAATTTCTTCGTAGCTGTTGAACTTCACGCGGAGTAGAGGCCAAATATTCGGTGTACAGGCTCCGAGTATTATGTATTATTACATAATAATATAATTATTATGTTTAATAACACACAGCTTGTTGCTTGCTAGCTTGCTTGCTTGGTCCGTCTCTATTTCACACTCTTAAGGATTTAGATAAGAGGAAATTCGGTAAGGTATACATGTATTGTAAGCATTGTATTGTAAATACCAAAGACACAGTCTTCAGTGTGGAAACTCCTTCACTATGAAAACTCCTTCACAAATCCCGTGTCCACTGGTAAATAAAATGAAATAGTTCAGTAAAAAACACTTGAATTTTGACGTGTGGATGTACTAGTTTTCCATAAAGTGTTACCCCAAGCGTCCGTTATTTCAAAACTGCCGCCATGACTGTAATTTTTAGAGTGAAGATGATTGCCGAAAACAATAATTAATGGCAAGAAAGTGATTTCAATTAATTAAAGAACTCTAACTAGAAATTGAAAATAAATTACACAGTACGTAAATAATTCAATACGAATTATAGAAAGTTATCTGGCAAGCAAGCTTTGTTAGACGAGTTTATAGCTACTGTCAGTAGGGAATGTATCATAGCACCAAGTAATAATCTTTGCTCTTATGTACAAAATTTAAACTTCTTGAAGCTTGTTGTTATCTTTCTAAATGTTGATTTTGTTTTCATATTCGATAGATTTTCATCCTTAGTCAGAAAAGTAAAGCAAAAGAACCACAGCGCTGATGTTACATGATATCACAAAATCTAATTTCCTGTAATTCTTTTATGCTTTTAATCCTCATTTATTTCAGATGTGAACATTGAAATGTGTGTTGAATAGTTGGCAAGCTGTGGTCTGTCATGTGTGAGTGTCATGGTGACGAGTGAACAATTTTTGATAAAACTTCTTTGATAAAAAGCAGGATCTAAGAAAGTTCTAATTGACGAGGGGAATAACGAGTCAAAAGTACATTTTTGAAATAAGTTGTTTGTTGTTTGTGAAGAAATTTGTGTCATAATAATGGGGAGAGAAAGTGTTTGTTTTGTGAAGCATTGCACAAGAAACCGCAAGTTTTCCTGAACGCTTAAGATTGTGCAAGAAGGAAGTGCTACTGATCTTCATTACCTTCCTGCCAACGAATACATCTTGTCCTCAGTTGTGTTGTTGTGTACCAGCGCAAGCAACGTACCTGAACAGTACAGGCAACGTGTACCTGAACAGTACAGGCAGCGTGTACCTGAACAGTACAGGCAACGTGTACCTGAACAGTACAGGCAACGTGTACCTGAACAGCGCAGGCAACGTGTACCTGAACAGCGCAGGCAACGTGTACCTGAACAGCGCAGGCAACGTGTACCTGAACAGCGCAGGCAACGTGTACCTGAACAGCGCAGGCAACGTGTACCTGAACAGCGCAGGCAACAGAGTGTCATCGGCGGGTGAGTACTTGTCGACGTAGTGGTCGTGTTTTGAATGCCTCTATTTTTGTGAGGGAAACTCAATCAATTAACCAATGACTGAAGCGACAAATAATTGGTACTGTAGCATAGTTATCATGTAGGTATTACATAGGGATAATTTCTGTGTAATTTCGGTGTAACATCAGGGTAACGTAGGTACATGATATACGTAGCAGTATACTATAAGTGTAGCATAAGTGTCCCATAAGTGTCACATACGTGCTGGGTGTGACAATCCAGGATCCAGAACCATGGCCGTGTGGCCACTAAGAAATCTTCTCTGCACGGCAGTGACCTGCGTCAGCATACTGAAGACAACAGTAAGTACTACCATATTCCAGTGCTACCATGCCATTAAAAATTCGCTTAGTACCAGCGCTGTATAGACGTTACCTGAATTATTTTGCTTCCAGTCGGTTGATAGGAGTGGTTGTTCAGCTATGCTTTAGTTGATTACACGCGTGCAACCTGATGGAAGGATAAAATGCCGAAATATTTATTCATCGCTGTAAATTATGTTGGCTGATGTAATCGTCCTATGTTTACAGAATGTATCGTGAACAAAGCTTTGAAGTTGCATGGGACAATTGGATTACTTGCGATGTTAACATTGAATATACAGGATAGACGAGTGTGTGTTTCCAGTGCAGACAAGCTATGCATTTCTTAATTTATTTTGGATTTCAAAGAAAACATTGAAGTTGATAGTTTATTCCAAAGCCTGATTTTGCTAGAATTTATGAAAAATAGCGTTGCCCTTAACAGCTAACTTGAGATTTCTGTTTTCACTGCTCTACAAATTTGTAATAGAAGTATCAATATTGTTGATGATTTTATAGTTTTCTCAATTCCAAAGTCTGTCACCTTCATATTCATGGGAATTTCAAGCATTCTCACTGATAAAATAACACTTGGTGAAAATTAGATTTCAACAATCTGCATAATTCAACAGAATAAAATATTCATACGTACATGCTTCCGTGATGCTCGTGTGTTTATTGTTTTAGCTTAGGTTTTGATAAATGGCATACCTTTCAAAATCCAAAAGATTTCCGTCGTTTATTTACGCGTGTGCAAAAACTTGCATAAAGTGCGTTGTTGATGTATAATCATGTTCATAACAACCATTACCAATTTGCCCTTATCCACTATACTACAACGTGCTGAAAAATATGTTCGAAAACCTTTTACAAAATATTGTGTCACCGGATGAAGCACCTCTGTTATCGCAATATTTTTCTCAAACTTTGGGATATTTCGGTTCATTATAAATAATATTTAGAACCACTTGAAGTCACATTTTTGATACTATCACTGCACACGACAAATAATTGTACGGGTTAAACAGCTCCGAAGTTTGTAAAAATAGAAGAATTAATAACATTGTTTGTGTAGGTAATGTGTTTTGGTAAAGCGGATTTCAACAAATTCAAAACATTTTGGCGAGTACTTAAGATACAACTAAATAAAGATGATCCATGAAGTACGCTAGACGAGACAAAACTGCCAGCAACAGAAAAACAAGTTTATTGTGACCCTAAGACGGGGGACGTAAATATTCGTTAGTTCAACAACAAAGATTAGCAGCAAAGAATTTCACTCTCTTTAATTTCTTCACTGAACTCTGAGGTTGGCCCATGACGACTTATCAATCACAGACTGCTTCATTCCTATGATTCTTTAATTGAAAAATACTGCACATCAAAATCATTAAGATGAAGCGTACCGTTGTCGTGTGTATGAATGTAATGGCATCTTGTATCATCACATGCATTCTTCATGTTGGTCGTCTGCAGACATCACCCAAAAAATATTGTTCAATTAAAGTCATATTTTAAAACAGGGCGACAAGATCTTAAACGACCAGCCCTTGCATATCCAACATACCATCCTACACGACAATCCAACACGAGCAGAATTAACATATCCAGCCCACAACCCTACACAACCAGTACTCGCATGTCCAGCCCACAACCCTACACAACCAGTACTCGCATATCCAGCCCACAATCTTATACTACCAGCCCTCGCATATCCAGCCCACAATCCTACACGACAATCCAACACGACCAGCCCTTGCATTTCCAGCAGAAGTAGCAATCGCGTCCATGGAAGAAAGTTCATCGAAGCAATTTGTTCTATGTCGAAGCCTCATTGGACTCTACACCTGACCTGACTTTCCTAAAGGAGAACCATCCTGCTTCTTTTACAGCATCGGAAACGCTCAAGGAAGTGACCTTTTAAAATCGAAATGAAGCCCAATTCAAGAAAATTGGAATTTGAAATAGACAGGGGACAAATATTGAGGCTGAATTGCTTCCATAGGGACTTTTTCTTTTTGGTGAGCCAACAATAAGTGGTCCTGTTTTTATGAGACGGGAATTTTAAAATCTTTCGTGAGCTATTCGTTGAAAAGGAATATTAAAGATGTGCAACCCTCGACAGTCCTCACGTTAATAAGCGCTACATTTATGAGACGAAAATGCTCGCAAAGTCATGTCAGAATAATTCACTCTCAACCAGGCATTTCTTTCACAAGATATCTATTGCCAACGTAAACCTCTGTTGACCACGAGAAGGCTTTTGCTGGGCATGTAAACTTTTTTGTTGTAGCGTTCGTAAACGAACCGTTATTACTGCGTGATCTCATGACGTTTGAGTCATAGTCATTGTTGCAGAAGGTACAGTAGATCTGCTGGTAATTTCCTACAAACGTGGATTCTTCGACCCGAGTACAAACATTGCCTGAAGATAAAGTTGTCTTTAAATATTTCGATGATGAGACTTACTAGAGTAGAGTTAAAATAAAATTCAGTACATTACTTATATTCTCAAAGGTGGCACTCAAGAATGCGAAATACTGCATGCCTGTCAAATGCCGCATGAGACGAACTAACTAGAAGCGTAACTCGACCAAACAACTGCGGCCCAAGTTGCTTTATTATTCACTGAATAATACACGATGCCGCCACAAATGGAGGTGGTTCACACCTACGTTCGCTAGGTGGATTGAATATTAAAGCCGTGCAAATCTGTCTAGGGTCTTATTCAAGACGAGTAACAGTTCGTGAAATGACAATACAAGGCTGATTAATTTTTTCAAAATGTAATATTTCTCATTTGTCTATTGACCCTATATCTTGAATATAACACATGAACAGAAATTGTGAAATGATGTTTAGATTTTTTTTAATCTTCTTCCCATCCAAGCATCTTCCCCTTCACTTCCTCCTGTTCCCCTTTTCGACTCTAGCATTTAATTTGATTATTCGATGTTGCCAGTATACGTTTGAAACAGCGTTTTTAGCTCCCTTATGTAACTAAGTTAGAAAGTTTGCCATAGAATTACTATAATTGAACACATGTTTGGAGAACAAACCTCACTCTCATATGAACAGGTGAAATCTGTCTGACAAATTCTAAATACGACTTCATTTTTACATAAATTTTATAGAGGGGGAGCAAAAAGATATCTCGCCATTCATAAGAAAAAAGTTCTAACTTAGAATTATTGGATTCTTTTAAAATTCTTATGAGTTTTATGTTGAATTGAATGTGTGCATCCTTTGTCAATATGTCGTCCTGGTGCTCGATGCAAAATGTATGTTAACTGGGCTTAATGTTTATGAATTTATGCTCATTTATTCATAAATCCAAGGCAATGTGATTGAATATCTTCACTGAAAATGAGAAACAGAGATAGTGATCATGCTTACTAACGGGATGGAGGAAATAATTGCAATTGCTTTGAAAAATGAGAAACTAATGTGTCGTAGACGTCAACAAGACTGTCATTTTCATACAATCACAGCCGGCATTATAAAATCATTGGAACACAGGTGTTGAAAATTCCATAGATGTTTTAAAAATTAGACTCACTACCGTCGTAGATGTTTTGAAAATTAGACTCACTACTACCATAGATGTTTTAAAAATTAGACTTACTACCACCATAGATGTTTTAAAAATTAGACTTACTACCACCATAGATGTTTTAAAAATTAGACTTACTACCACCATAGATGTTTTAAAAATTAGACTTACTACCACAATAGATGTTCAAAAATCAAACTTACTTACTACTACCATAGATGTTTTAAAAATTAGACTTACTACCATCGTAGATCTTTTAAAAATTAGACTTATTACCGTCGTAGATGTTTTAAAAATTAGACTTACTACTATCATAAATCTTTTAAAAATTAGACTTACTACTACCATAAATGTTTTAAAAATTAGACTTACTACTACCATAGATGTTTTAAAAATTAGACTTACTACTACCATAGATGTATTAAAAATTAAACTTACTACTACCATAGACGTTTTAAAAAGTAGACTTACTACCATCGTAGTAAACAGCGCAGATTGCACTGATAGTTCTTTAAGAATGAAAAAGAATTTGTGAACCAGTCTCAGCAATCGAAGGGTAAGCCACAATTAAGAATTGAGCAACGATATGGGGCTAGCGTAAGCGGGAAGGCGACCAAGGAAGTTTGGCCAGAGTTGAGCAAATAAATTCGTCCATGAAACCTCATTAAGGAATGCGTCGCATGCATTGGCGGGTCGGCACCTGTTTAATTTGTGAAGTTCTTCACTTTTTAGGATTTGCAACTCGCTTTTGAGCCCCGGATGAGATCGTTGAAGCGGCTGCACTCCTCCGCTTGATGGAGCAACTTCTACTCATTTTCCATAATAGGACTAAGCGAAGAGCAAACTCGTTCAAGTTCATGAGAGTTCAGATCCAGTCCCAAGAAGATGCAATTAGATTTTACTTCCTATGAGTGGTCTTCTGGATTCCAAAATGTTATTAGGACGCTGGGAGAGGGTTGCCTCTATGACTTGCGAGATGATGAAGTTCTCACTCTTATTCTCGGCTAAAATTGGAAAAGAATTCAACTCTAAAAATATAATTTATGTTTCAAATACCATCCGAAAAATTTTTGTCCGTTGCTATAGGAAGTTCTCAGTGATTACTGAACGAATTTTGAGCAGCCAACAAGCAGAAACGTATTATTGAACTCCATGTACTCGAATATGTGAGGAAAAATTCTCCAAACGAATCGTAACTTTGCTTCGCTCCCTTCTTTTGTTAACCTCAAATGACACTGTAAGGAACTCCCTTCATTCTTGCCGAGCTATTTCACGTACCTCACTGAGCAGCTCCCAACTGAGTCCTAACAGATTCCTTATTTACTCCATTGAAGCCCAGGAATAAACCTTGCAAATTACCAGCACAGCAATGAGCAGAAAAACATATTTCTGTCGAAAGCAGCTCTTAAATCCTGGAGATACGAGGAGCCCTACGCTTCCTTGCTCTGGCTCCCGACTCACGATTTGTGTAGTGTTGAACAGACAGAGGCTGACGTTTACATATACGTATGTGCTTGCGCTCTTATTTTGTAGTGGACCATTGGAACGGCGTGCATCGATGTCATCACACAGCAACGTTTTATTTTGTTGTTTTGTGTCCTATTGCTGAATTACGAGCATGAACGTCATGACTCCATCGTGTTTTATTTTGAGTGTTACGGCACAGTCGTTAACATCATCACCCCGTAATGTTCCATTTAGTAGCTGTGCATTATGGTGAAGTGGTGACGGTTAAGGCTGTCACTTCATAGCCTTTTACTTAGTGGCCTCTTAACTGAAGTGAATGTTTTAGTACAGCCATTTATAGAGTTTTATTTAGAGCCTACTCAGTTACGTGCTGTGATGGTCGTTTGCTCAATCATTTCTTTGCGTTTCATTGACCACTTTCACCAAGCCATCGATGAAAAGTGTTCAAATCTTCTTAGAATTCCAGAAAGAAAAGCAATTTTCGAGGACCTGTGGACATATAAGAGCTTTCAATTCGTGCATGCGCATTTCATAAGTACTCATTGGTTCGTTGTAAATATGTCTTTCGTAGTCAAATTAGGTGTTTTATTGAAAATGTGCATCGTTTTAAACAAATTAACTTCAAACAGTCACGACATCAGAAGATTTCTTCCTCTTTTTTACAAGCATCAGATGGGTCATGATTTTTCTTTATTTTGACAAACATACAAGTATCATTAGCTTAATAATTTCAATTTAACATAACATAATATTGTTAATATATATAATACATTTATAATATTTATAAATATTTATTTAAGCAACATAATAATAATGTTTAACTACGTCAAAATGTAATTGCAATAATCAGGTTTGTATGAAATAATTCAAGGCTCTTCAAAAAGGTTTATATGTTTTATAATTTTGTGTAAAGTAAAGAAGCCATTTTATGAGTGAAAAACTTAGGCAAAGGTAAACTCAAAGATACAATTGCGAGCTCATTGAACTTGGAACCTATTGAATCCATTCATATACTTACTATCAACCACATTTAATATACCAAATATAACAATTATTATATCATATGTTTTGAAACACATTTCAATTTTACTGAAAAGTTACACCATAGAACTCTGTCTCAATTCTTTACATTGAATAGAATTACTGTGATAAATTTTTAGGTGCGAAAAGACCTTGAAGAGAAAGACCTCTCCATCGCTTGTCTGTCTCGACACGTACAGGTGGAAGAACTAAAAGTAACTCATCAGGAATCTCTCAGTCCACTGTGTTGTGAGACACAAGTAAAGTTTTCAGAGATCCTGGATCACAAGGAGACCAAGTATTTTGGAAATGAAAAAAACCTTAAACTCAGATTAATGCATTCAGAACGTAGTGGTAAAAATCGAGGACAACAAAATAACGAGCGTATGAGTTATTTATGTTGACGAGCACGAGTATCTTGAAGAGAATGAGGGAATTCTTGAAAATAGGTATCGAGTTTTCAACATCGCTTTTGTAGTATGTCACTCCATCATCCACATCCATCACTCCAGCTGCATGTTGCATGTAATTTACATATCTATGTTGTATTGTAACAAAAGAAATTTAATTATTTCACACAAGTGATGGGTCTCGGATGCCCTTTGTGCTGGTCTGACTGAGAATCATTGAGGATTTTTCGTCAAAGGATTTGATTTAAGAATTATTTATTGAATCATGATGAAATCAAAATTACGACCAAAAAGTGTAGTTAAATTATATTTCAAAAAATTCTTGTTAACCTAGTATTTTGGCAGTTAAAAATTCTGTTTATGGATTTTCAGAACATGGAAACATACTGTTAAACACCGAGTGAACTCAAAAAAGCTGCTGAAGATGCCTCAGCAATATTATTTTAAAAACTAGGAGGCTCGAGCACGCGAAGCAAATCTTGTGAAATTTAAGACTTTACTTAACCGCGACTGCTGCATGGAAAGAGCTCTTGGAGGTCTATGTACGTTAGACACGGCGTGTTCGCAGCAGAATTTAAGTTCGTCTTTTCATGACCCAAACTGGGGCGAGCTCTCTGGAGTTCAATACACAGGAAGTGCCACGAGATTCACGGTCCACGCCAAGCCATTCGTGCTGCTTACCACAGAGTGAAGGACAGGAGGCAGACTTAGGATAACTCCTCGCTTGACTTTGCATAAGGTTAAGCTTAAATTTTGTGGGGTTTTCAAAAACTCGTCGCCTTTTCGGGGATACGGGGCGGAATTTGAAAGCAGTGAAAAGAAAATAATAAGGATACATCTTATACTTGTGAAACTGTTTGTTATCTTGAGCTACCAAACACAGACTGTCTGGAATATTATATAAAACGGGCTTTTTGTTTCGTATCGTAAGAACCCCAAAATATGGAAACCATGACAAACGAAAGCCGACACATAAAGTTCACAGACAAGAATAGTGATAATCTTGCCTTGCTTGTCAATAAATACGTCGGTAGCAAAAGGGTGGGATTTAATTTTCGTATCTTTAACGGACGAGAAAATGGTAGTTGAAGGACAGTAGTTTTTGGTGCTTCTTGTAGGTGTGTGCTGCTTACGTACAATTCATCTAAACAAAGAAATTATATTTCTTTACTCCCCCTCTTACTCTCCCTATTTCATGTGCTGCTTATCACGCGAATGTTTGCTCATTATTCTACAGGGTGAGGCAACAAAACTTCCTTTTTAAAATGCGTTTTGCTTGAAAAAAGGAAGTTATAGCGTTTTAATAATTTTTAATGCGTTTTTCTTTAAAAAAAGGAAGTTATAGCGCTTTAATAACTTTAAATGCGTTTTCCTCTAAAAAAAAGGAGTTATAGCGTTTAATAACTTTAAATGCGTTTTCCTTAAAAAAAATGAAGTTACAGCGTTTTAATAACTTTAAATGCGTTTTATTTTGAAAAAGCAAGTTTCACCCTGTGTAAGTAGAAAAATCTAATGAGTTGTGCTCCATTTTGTGAACACTGTATTTCTTAATTAATTTCTATAGCAAAACTTTAGTTAGTGCAGTTAATCAGTAAAGAAATGCTGCAGTATATTCATGGGGCATGAAAATCAAAACAAAATTTTTTAATATCGATTTCCAGTTGCCTTTCTACAGCTCACGTAGTGCATACTACTGACAATGTCTACGCCTTCTAAGCGTTTTATTTCTCAAGAAGTTTTCTTAACAAACAACTTACTCTACAAATTCACTCAATGTTGATATTCCTTGACGAAAAATCATGGCTCATTTTCCAAGAATTAATTAAGAAACAAATAGCAAAGAACGCGCACACCAAACACTCCTCCTCGGTTCGTGAGGAAGGAAAACCGTCAAATGTCGACTTTCACACCGGTGCCGTCGACTGTCAATACGCAATCACAGATCTATGGAACGTTTAAAAAATCCTAGTGATCTTTCAACGAAGCCAAGCGAGGGAATCCTTTTATATTCTGATTGAATCGCTACCAATAAGTCAAATCTTATTCGCTGCTCGATGAGTCACGGGAATTTTGTAAGAAATGCGTGAATGGTCTAATTTCTTTAAAAATAGGACTTCAAATTGATCCTAAATTAATTTGAATCGATGGATATGGGTATAGAAAGATAGCGTGTTTCTGAATATGTAATCATTTTTAAATGAAGTATTATGAATCAATTAATTCTCGTACCTGTGTTTTGTTTCATTTTTACTTGGCATACAAACGTCAGATGAGATAAGTATATTTTCTGTTTAGAAACATGTCCGAGGACGAGGGATAAGCTAATATTTTTTTTAAATTTTCGTTGTTAAAAAACACACGTTTGGATAGTAGAATATTTCTTTAAATGATCATTCATAGGTTTGAAATGTTTCATTTCTCAAGCCTAGAATTCAATTTTCAAATCTTGATAAACTGGCTCATGTTTTAGTAATCGAAGTTAAGTTTAATTTGTGGTTGCATAAAAGTGGGTAATAAATCATGGGAAAAATCTTAGGATCTGCATACATCGTTCCTAAATTGAAATTTACGGAGGCCTCACAAACCTCAGAGTAAAAGGAATGAAGCCTGGAAAAAGAGTTTATTTTATTATGTCATTCTGCACAATGGTTTCGTGCTAGTTATTTTTTAGAAAAACTAGTAGACCCACACGTGAAAATTCAGGTATTTTTTGCTGAATGTTTCGTTTGATTTGCGAAAGATTTTCCACATTGAAGGATTTGTCTTGGTATACACAATACATTGCTTACAATGCATGTATACGCTACCGAATTTTCTCTTATCTAAATCCTTAAGAGCGTGACAGAGAGACGGACCAAGCAAGGAAGCAACAAACTGTGTATTATTATGTGGGGGAATAAAAGGTATATTATATTTCTCCGAGGCTAAGATGAATGTTACAGCTACAACTTCTTACAGTTTCAACATACTAGTTCTTCGAAAATAAAATTCATCGATGTGGGAGATGGGGTAAATTGAATCTTGTTAGCTCATAGCTTTCTTAGAAAATGTAGCTTTAGTTTGACCTCCATTTCAATTCTTACCTATGCCTTTCATACGTAGATATTGTTCACCTGCCATCAATTATGTGTTATACGGTTTTAATTAAGTACGTATGCTCTCAGTGACTGATAATTGGACGTAGGATCGACGTGGTGCAAGTCTCAGTGACAGAGACATGTCTACAGAATTTATGAAGGTGCGCACATTCTTCATTAAAGTGCATTCAAAGAACTGGAGATAGGAATTCAATACAGAACTAACCATTCATTTGGCTTTCGCAGATTATTCACGTTCACATCATTCGTCTAGTGCGCTTGTCAGGTTAGCCTGATCAATTACAGTATGGTAGACGCAATAAACCATTATAGAAATATTAATATGAATTGCTTATTGAAGCTCATACTACGTAGGGATTGTAAGACATAAAAATTAATAGGTATAAGAACCACTTATTTCATGGCCCGCCTAAAGTATCTGGTTAGGGTCTCTGTTGTCGTGAAGAATATAGAATTGTTAAAACTTTTTCCTTACGTATTTAAGTGAAAAAATACAATAACGTCACTGTATCGCTGATCGTTATTGAAATTATGAGGATTTTTGCAATACTTGATCTTCAATGGAACCTCCATAAAATTCTTTTTTGGTGAAAGCACTGAAGGTGGAACCATTTTAGAAACTTTATGTACACCTAACAAGCTTGCAAGTGAAATTAAGGTTATGCCATAACGTCGATATACGTTGCAAGTATGATACGTCCGAGCCTATGAGACCTACAATGTATATTCATTGTTTACAGTTTGAAAAATAAATCCCTAAATCATCGTTTTCTCAATAATTTAAGTCTAGGACTGAACGCAGTGTGGAAAAATTTCTTCACAATCATAGGCTAGGGAAAACTTGTTTTTGAAGTTGTGCGATGGATTTCTTACAATATTCCTGTTGAGAATGTTTTATTTGCATTACGTGGCCCTGTTAATTTTGATGGAAATTTTGATTGGTGTGCAAAAAAAGAATAGAAGTAATAGGCAAACAGAATGAGACTTTAGCTAGTTTTTGATAGTTAACATATGAAGATTAGATTTGAAGAAGCTATTAGAACTGAATACCTCAAAGATATACTTCCGTACTTTTGCACTTACACAATGTAACTCGAGGCTGATTTTTATTTTGTGTAGTGTGAGAAATTCTCGTAAGACAAGTACTGTACACGAAAATAAATATTTTTATCGCATTTATTGACCCTAAATTTGAGCTCCGACACGCGGTTAACCTATGGATGTGTAGAAGCAGCTATTTCAATGAAACTAATGATTTTTTCAGTAAATTAGATACCTCTATTTGCATAGCTCTGTCAAATGACAGCTAACCGACTTCTTGAACTAGATTATACCTATAGACCAATTCACGCTGACGCTAGGCAACCAATTTATGCTGACTCTAGGCAACCAATTTGTGCTGACTCTAGGTCCCCAATTTGCGCTGACGCTAGGCCACCAATTTGCGCTGACGCTAGGTCCCCAATTTGCGCTGACACTAGGCCCCCAATTTGCGCTGACACTAGGTCCCCAATTTTCGCTGACGCTAGGCCACCAATTTGCGCTGACGCTAGGTCCC
>VCRD01000183.1:0-47658 GCA_006783055.1 Trinorchestia longiramus
CATCACCAGCTTGGTCGACTGGTGAGCGAATCTGCTTGCGAGCGGAAAGACCCGGGTTCGAATCCCGCTGCCGACATGGTTGACGGAGCTAGAAATACGGCATGGGACTTGGGTAAAACAACCGAATAATTATCGAAGTAATTATCCGACCCAAGAATGGGCCAGAAGGTTCGTTCCTATAGCCTCATTCTATTCTATTCTATGTACAACACTACACTCGCCAACCGGTGTATCAACACAGGCCTGCCTTATAAAAGTTCAAATATTTTTCGGATCGAAGTTATTAATTTGTCCCACAGGAAATGACGCATTTTTGGGGCTCTTCGTTGATTCTGATAATAAAGTATCTTTCTTAGTGTAAAAAAAAGCCTAGACTTACCCCTGACTTTTTCTTTCGCGATAATTTTCTTTATATATTGTAACTTAAGAGCTAACGAAAATGATTACTGCCTCAGCATCCTAAAAAGTTGACGATTACTGTATGGTGCTCAATTGGAGAGGTTATTTGTGTCAATTTTAGTTTCAAGAGAAAACTACAACAGCAACTTTGCATTGTGAGAAAATTAAGTACAATATATGTACAAAAAATAGAAAAAAACATCTTGGTCTTGTGAATACTGATGGCCTAATTTTGCTGCACATAACACAGCCGCACACTTCTCAATCCATAAGTTGCATAGCCTGATATGAAAATTTTTCCTCCGTCATCCAGTCACCTGACATTGCTCTTACTGCTCATCACTTACTTTAAGCTTTTCCTACGCAGTAAAGCATCTCTCAACAAATTATTAAAAAAATTTCTAAGATAGGATCAAGACCTTGAGGACACGCTGAAGGAAGGTTCTCCATAACAAGTCTATTTCGAATAAATGAATGGAATAGCTATTTTTTTTCATTTGTGACAACCTGAACATTGTAGAGAAGCAGACTCAAATATTCAATTAAAATACTGAAAGCTTTCACTCATTACTCACATTAACCAGCTCAAAGCAAAAAAATAAGTAACTCTCCATTTACTATTGATCATAAGTTGTGAGAACAAATGATACCATATAGATATCTTAGCGAAAGCAGAAAAAAATCATTTTAAAAATCAATGCACAGTGGAACTTTTAAGGTATAGCTTAAACTGGAAAATGTGGGGAAACTTAATGAAGTAAGTCAAAAACTGCTCAGCAGGAGCCAGAAATTTTAAATTCATTACTTGGGTAATGATGCTATATGACAGAATGAGAAGGATTATGAACTCGACTCATTCATTGACTGCGACCGGCACGTTCAACAAGATAGCGTGAAGTGTAGCAGGGAAATGGACGTTTAATTGTGATTGCAATTCTTCACGCATTACTGATCTTTCTAACCACCCTGTCAAATCTCGGTAACTTGTCGTAATGATACGAGGGTCATTTTTTTTAACTTCCGATGGGCTATAAAAAAAGATAAATTTACGTAACATAACAATTTCATTGTCAAAAATACTACCAAGTCACTTATTTCTCTACACAATTGTCCAAACGAATACAGCCCGATTGCCCGAGGTAGGGGCAATTGAACATGGCTGCTACGATCAATGCTTCTGTGTTTCACTGTGTAATTCGTTTTTTGCAAGCAGAAAGACGTAGTACCACAGAATGAGCAGTGTGTACAATGACAAATTTATGAGTGAAGGTAATATACAGAAATGGTGTACATAATCTCTAAAAGGGCGAAACAACGTCCATAAAGAGGGTGGACAAGGGCGCTAGTCTGTCGTTACAGTAGGCCTCGTTCAGCGTGCTGATGAAGTGGTCAACATCAAACTAAAGTTTAGAATCAGTGAACTTTTTTAAGAATTTCCAGACATTTCAAGGTCTGCTTTGTACACAATCGTACGAGACCTCGGATACCGGAAGCTGTCCGTCCGTTGTGCCGGTCAAGACGCATCTCTCCTCACTGATGGTAACTTCTTTGAAGAAGGCATCGAGAAATACTTGTCACGCTACGACAAATGCCTCAACAGTTTTGGCGATTATGTAGAGAAATAAGTCAGACTCAGCAGTATTTTAAGTAATAAAATTATAATGTTGTGTAAATTTGTTTTTTTATGGTTCATCATAGGCTGAAAAAAAAACAGTCTTCGTACACATAGCCAGTTATTTGTGTTCCATTTTAGAGCTGACTAGTGTAAGTCGCGTAATTGTGACTAAATAACTGACTTGGATTAGCATAGTCTTTCCCTGAGTGCTATTCTACTTGGCTTTTACTCTTTATCTACATACATAATGAGAATACTCTTCGTTACAATGAACTTGGAAGCTCCACTAGGTTATTGTAGGAGCAGCATTGTAGTTGATACTTCTTTACACCTAAACTTCACTACAAAGTTAAATCAAAACGCGAGTCCATTAGCATCCAACCCACAAAACTACAGAAGGGCTTTTAATTATGACGCCTACCAGTACTTCACAGAGAGCATCAATTACCGTTTACAGTAAGTTTTCCAGTTGAGTAACATTTAAAACCACACATGGATTTATGAAATTTAATCTTAGTTTCCTCGTTTATACATATAGGTCACTGTGGGTACTCTTTTTCGAAATACAAATATTTCGAAAATAATTACCACACACAAATACAGTGAGTCCTCGAGTTACGAACAAGCATTTTCCTCCTTTATGCACCACGTTACCATGTATTCAGCCACGCGAGCAAAACAACTAGTATGTACTACGCTCGGTTTTCAAGCTATAAACGGATCGCCGTAAAGCGGAACATGAATTTGTAGGATTTATGGCGCTCGCTGCCGTAAGTTGAAATGCCGGAAACCGATGACTCTCTGTAATTACAATACGCATTTAAAAGTGCAATTGTGATTCAGGTCAATTTTAAAGGAATCCGATTGTGAAAATAAAAAAATCTGTGTGACACCCTGTTTTAAAGCATGCACTTCAGCTGTATGAAACGAGCAGACAACACAAGAGTAGTTAACAGGCACAGTGGAGGAGCTCACCCGCAATACTTCTTGAAGACGAGGTCTAGGCTGCCTCGAGCCATGCTGCGGTTGACCTCAATCTGTAGCTTGTCAGGCTTCACGTACTGCAGAACGCAATCGATCAGCTTCTTGGGGTATGCCTGCAAGCAAAACACAAGTCAAGCCTGGCACACTGTAGCTATAATGTGGCGTACGTGGACACACACACACCTATCATGTAGTAATAGGTGAGGACGTCAGATAACAGGGAGTGATGACAATAATATTCCGTGAACTTCACAAGTGATGGACCTGAACTCTAATATTCCTCACGTCCTCCATCCCCAAACCTTTTCAAATCGAGAGGGGAACGGTAAAGACTACTAGTCAGAGCATACATTTAGGGGCCACAACCGTGTACATATGTTAAGGTTTAGAGAGCCAGCTCGTAAGCCTCACTGCAGGGCCTCCCTTCTCTTCATGGTGTCTCCTCTCACATCATCATTTATAAGTATGTAAATTGTGAGCAACCTAGGATTCTTTGATTTTTATAGGTCTCACGCCAAGATAAAGAGCACTTGGGTATGCCAGCAAACACAAACAATAGTGGCTTCTTTTTCACTGTGAATTAAGAGAAGTTGATTTTGTCTTAATATAGCTCAAAGAGCCAGACTTCTATTTTTAGTAGGCCATAAATAATTCGGGAAAGTTCAAACCAAATAATTCGAGTTTAAACCAGAGACTAACAACAATTACTAAATAGTAATTTGAATTTGTAAGGTAAAAATTCATACTCAAATCCGAAATTCCCAACCTATATCTTATCATTACAGGGATCACTCAAAGTAAATAGTACAAGCAGTACAAATGTCTCACTCCATAATTGGTATGCAAGTGAAGGGGGAAACATGTGAACTAAATTTATGGTTTGTAAGCAATGAAAGGTACAAGACACTGATGTACATCAATCAGGCTTTGAGTAAAAAGTTTGAAGTTCTCTGAACTAAATCTAAATCAAGACTAACAGTTCAAAATATCAAGTAGTACCACATGTAATGTCTGTGTTTAAAAAAAATGATCAAATCTTACATTTCACAAAAATTCAATC
This sequence comes from Trinorchestia longiramus, assembly GCA_006783055.1. Lineage (NCBI taxonomy): Eukaryota > Metazoa > Arthropoda > Malacostraca > Amphipoda > Talitridae > Trinorchestia > Trinorchestia longiramus. The sequence continues at coordinate 4,059 of VCRD01000183.1, forward strand.
ATCAATCTTGTATACACAATTATCTATGGCTACTTCCTATCTTTTCACAAGCCTTAAAAATTCTATCGATGAAGGACTGAATGCCTTTGTTGAAGATAAGCATTTTAAAACATCAATTACGACTTTATTGCGCTTTTAGAGAGTTAATTTATTCAAATGAGTTGGTAAACCTCAACACAGTTTGTAGTTTAGAGGAGCATGGTTGGGTTTCTTCAATCAATACTTCAGGATCTTTAAAAATAATGCCACAAGACTGTCATTAAAGTCAATTGGATTCTTGCTTGGTCGTCATGACTAAGGCTTAAATTCCCAATGATGAATTTTATGTGAACAGTTTTTTGCAAGTTCCTCCAATCAATGAAATAGCACTATTTTTTTTATATTAGGTTGTTACAAAAATAATGGCCGCTCGATGGTCTGGGGTTCGAAAAGTAATTTTAACACAACTTTTTTAGTTTATTTTCGATGAACCTTGGCATGCATAACAATTAATGTGTGCTCATTAATATTTTGTAACTTCTTTTCAGACAGAACATAATTTTAAAGGATAGAATCCCTCCATGATGACCATGACAAAACATGACATTCGCCTACTTCTGTTGCACGAGTTCAAACTTGGGCACAACGCCTCCGAAGCTTCTGCCAATATCAACCGAGCATGGGGAGAAAAGTCCGCAAGGGATCGGACAGTACGAAGGTGGTTCGGGAAATTCCGGAGTGGTGATGAGAGCCTTAAAGATGAAGAGGGTAGAGGACGTTTGGGTAGTCTCGAGAACGAGCAACTGCATGCGGTTGTTGAACAAAATCCACGTCAAAGTGTTAGAGAAATGTCTCAGACACTTGGTGTGAGCATTGCAACAGTCTCGCGCCATTTGAAGATTACTGAAATGGTGAAAAAGCTCGATAAATGGGTTCCTCATGAGCTCAATGAGAATCAAAAGCTTAGGCGTTTTGAAGTGAGCTCGATGCTCTCTCTGAGCAACACCAACGATCCCTTTCTTGACCGAATTGTCACTTGTGACGAAAAGTGGGTTCTTTATGATAACCGTAAACGATCAGGTCAATGGCTCGATCGTGATGAGCCCCTCAAACACTTCCCAAAGCCAATGTTGCACCAGAAAAAGATTATGGCGACTGTCTGGTGGTCAGCAATAGGTGTTATTCACTACAGTTTTTTGGGAGTCAATGAGACCATTAATGCAGAGAGATACTGCAATGATCTCGCTGTTATGCATACTCGATTGAGCGAAAAGAGACCGGCATTAGTGAATCGACGTGGTCCAATTCTGCTCCACGATAACGCGCGACCGCATGTTGCAAGAATGACCGTCCAGAAACTCACAGAACTGGGATACGAGACTTTACCACATCCTCCATATTCACCAGATCTTTCACCTACTGATTACCATTTATTTAAGCACTGAAGCACATTTTTGGATGGTAAAACTTTTAGGTCTAAACAAGAGGTGGAAATGACCTTCAAAGATTTTGTTGCATCACAGCCATTAACTTTTTATCAACATGGGATAAATAATCTCGTAGTCCGATGGCAGAGATGCATAGCTGCTCACGGTTCATATTTTGACTAAGTTTAACATCTCTATTGTTCATTTACCAAGGATTAAATGCATGCTTCTGAAACCGGCCATTATTTTTGTAACAACCTAATATATAAGAGAATATTTTGAGTTAGTTTGTTGCGCAGTTCTAGTTTTTGAACTAAAAGAATAAAGTGCCATAAATGCTGTTAGATACTTTCAAATGTCAAAGCAATCTAAAATGCAATTACCAATTTAAGAACATAATAAGCAAACAGAAAAATTGACAAAAATACATTTTATAATAAAAACTAAATCTATTATCTTTACTGATGGTAATGAAAGGGATGAAGGGGACCCAAGAAAACTGAACTTCTCAAGACTAATTGAGAAACAAACATGAACACAAAGCTTCTAATCTTAAAAACAAATGCTACTAGCATCAAAATACAAGTCTACATAATTACAGACCTCTATTTCCTTGAGAGTTTCAACTCCATGCTCCTCCCGGCACCTGTTCTTCCAGTCTTTAATTTGGGAAATGTCATCTGGTGTTTTGATGCCTTTGAAGCGCTCTACATCAGCATCATTCTTCAGCTCATTGATGGCAGATGATATGCTCTCGGTGTCCACATTAGCCGAGTTACTGACCACACCTGCAAAATATCAGTCAACTTAGGCATCTTCTGCCACCATGTCACAAGGAAGAAAAAGACTTTGAAAAATAAAATGAAATATCACTCAGGCACTAGCCCACTGTCATGCATCTTCACACTCTTGTTTTAGGACCACAGCACATGGTTAATGCATTATAAAGTGATAGCTCTTGCTTCTTCATTCTAGGTGCAATACGACAATGTCATACATCTTGACACTCTTGTTTCAGGACCATGGAACATGGGTAATGCAATAAAAAGTGAATAGCTCTTACTTCTTCATTCTAGGTGCAATATGACAATGAGAGAAAAATGAGATACAGTGAGATAAAATTAAAACATCTCTGGGAAAAGGGCTTAGTGAAAGACATTTTAGCAATTAACACATTTCTATAGTCTCCAAAGGGTTATCTTTAAGATCCCACTTCTCTCAGCAAATTCATGTATCAAAATCTTAAACTACCTCTAACACACATTCCTCTGACTATTGTAAAATTACTTGCTACTGATATCTTGAGATCATTCAGTAAATAAAAATCTTGTTTATACTTTGAAAATGCATCCAATGGTAAAGACAAGGGCCTAAGGTAATGACACACCAGACAAATTACATCCTAGTAATAAATTTAATAGGTTACCAACCAAAAAAAAGTCAAATTAGTTTATATTAGTCCCACAACTAAATCACAGGAAGTTCACACAAGGCAAAAGTTGTGCACTGAAGAACAACTAGCCAAACACCTTCTGAAGAAGCATCAGCTTTTTCTCGAGTTGCCAAACTAAAATTTCCAATCGGTCTATAAATTTTTTTTCCTAGGAACCAACACATAGGTGCAAAAATTACATTTGATTCATTTTAACATTTCATTTTAGTAGAACTTCAGCTTTATTGCAATAACATCAACTTCAATATTACACAAGTCAGTCAAGTATTGCAATGATCTTGAGCCAAATGAAACTAGAATACTTTTTCAACTACCATTTCTACCTCCAGGTTAGCATGGGTGCTTTATTGATTTCCCAAGCATGAGTATCTGAACATGAGCCACAGCTAGTAGTAAAAGCTGTCATCTCACTGCTGCTGTAACTGACCACAGTTTTCAATCATCCTGAAACATACCCTAAGCATGTCTTACAGCTGACTGCCATTTATAAGAAGTCTCATTTTTACTTGTTAAAATTCCATCAAAAAATCAGAAATTTCATTATTTTACTCAATATTTATAGTCAAGTTATTACTTCTGATGTCAGAAATAAGTTGATTATCACCTCAAGGTTATGCTACCCTCAGCTGTGGGGTGATCATGGGAAACTAATCCACATCAATTGTACTAATAAAAATGTTGAATCATTCAAGTTTGTATGTGTTATGCATTGCTAGCTCACATTACAATTAAGAACTCATCAACTGGAACTAACACAGCACAAAACCATTACATTTCATTAGGCTATGTAGCAGCATGATACATCAGTCAGACAACAGACAGCACCACAGAGCTAACAACTACATCCTACCTACTGACAGCAGGATCACCACCACCAAAGAAACACAAGATAAACGACAGACTTCTGTTTTGAGAAACTTTGTCAGTGTAACTAACACCAGAATAGGCAATGGCCTTTCATTTACAACCTTCATACCTTTGTCTCCACAGATATCTGGAACTGTTAAATAACAACTGGGCTACATTAAAACAGTAATGAAAGTAGGAAACTTACCAAATTACTCACACATAGGAGCACACTGAGATGTTAAGCAGGCAGGAGCACACTGAGATGTTAAGCAGGCAGGAGCATACTGAGATGTAAAGCAGGCAGGAGCACACTGAGATGTTAAGCAGGCAGGAGCACACTGAGATGTTAAGCAGGCAGGAGCACACTGAGATGTTAAGCAGGCAGGAGCACACTGATGTTAAGCAGGCAGGAGCACACAGGTTGAAGGGGCATAATTGGTTTCACAAGCTGCACACTCACCAGACCCACCCTCAAGACATAAGATGTGCCAGAAAGACTAGACAGACCAGAGAGACTAGACAGGCCAGAGAAACTAGACAGGCCAGAGAGACTAGACAGGCCAGAGAGGCTAGACAGGCCAGTGTGGTGATAGTAGTGTTAAAGCATAGTGATGTGGAATGATGTGTTAACATGTAAGGATGTGGGTGATACATTATAAGGATGTGGGAAGGTGAATACGTATGTGTGGAATGCAAGCAGTTGGGCCGCAGACTCAATAAAAGTCAACACAGTAAAACCACAAACGGAAATGGAAACAAGCAAGACCAAAGTGAAAGAAGAGGCCAAAAGTGAGAACGCGTGGTTCTAGAAAAACACCACCGGATTATATAAGCAAGATTCAGAAAACCAACGGGGAGAGAGCCGAGATTGAGGGGGAGAGCAAGGCGACAAGTGTGAGTGGCAGTGCTAGGAGCAAGAACGACTTCACAGCGGGGACTTAGACTGGGGGAATTGGATCTCAACAGCAATGTAGGCTTGTGCAGTCAGATTGGCATTGAGGGGAGGGGGTAGGTATAAGTTTAGAGGTATGAGTGGAATAGGTGGAAAAGTAATTAAGGGGGAATTAAGTTAGCCTCACACCGACGAATGGCAGCAGATTTTTCACGCACACCTAACCGTGTATGATGAAGGAAGAATTGATTGCGAAGTATCAAGAAAGGGGAAGGGGCATAATCAGCATTATTGCTTATGTATCGTAATTGTGAGTGTTGACATCGAGGCCTATCATCATTAACATATCTACAGTGTAATGGCAAGTTAATATTATTACTGTCCATGTGAATTCATTAATGATGCACTGTTTAATAGGATTTCATGTTGTGGGTTATATGCCAAATGTGGTAAATGACTCATTTCCCACCTTGTGAAGTTAGAATAACATGTGTTAAATCTTTTTGTGTGTATCATTGCCCTCATATTGCCATTAAAAAGAAGTGCTGGGAATACCTTTTAACATATGTATTCAGAGGATTAGTCCCTCTAGTGCAGTTGCGTGTGTATGTTGTTGCATTCAATTAATTGTGCTAATTATAAGTATTAATTGAAATATAGTAGTAGGACAGTATGCAGAAGACCCATGTATTGAACCAGGATTACGTAAATGACGAGAGAGAAAAGAACTCATCAACAATCAATCATCATGCAATTGACAGTAGGCAGATAAACTTTTACCCTTTTATATGCATTAAATCAATCACTAATAAATAAATTAGACATGTCATTATATTCACCCGAAACATTTAACGTGTACTGCCACACCAGAGAGACTAGACAGGCCAGAGAGGCTAGACAGGCCAGAGAGGCTAGACAGGCCAGAGAGGCTAGACAGGCCAGAGAGGCTAGACAGGCCAGAGAGACTAGACAGGCCAGAGAGACTAGACAGGCCAGAGAGACTAGACAGGCCAGAGAGACCAGGTGTGTCTCATATTATTAGGTGGATCAAGTGTCCATTTTAATGACCAACAACATTGTTAAAGTTTGTTTATCCATATTATATACATGACAATACATTAGAAAACTGAGCTTGAGGAAAATATTCAGGAATAGTAATTTTTGTACATGGTAAAAAATAAAACAGACCCAGCTAAAATTTTAAGCAGACTTGATTCTGCATATGTATTAAAATTTTTGAAAATTCAACATCAGTCATCTTCTAGCAAGTGAACATTCAACAAAATAGAAATATGATATTATCTTCAGTTTCAGTTCAAAACCTGCCTGCCAAGCCATGAACATTTTTTGAAACCTGAAGACACTGAACATAGTTCATCATTCTCTACAGAAGTCATTAAGTTTCTTCGTCTCATACGTTCTCTTCAGTATGTTTAGTTCTTTCTTAACTACTTCGTCAAATTATTTTTTTATGCGTTGATCAATATATTAGTAGATTAACTAGTCAAACTGTCACTAAAATGTCTCACTAGTGAAATTTCAACCTCATATAAAGAACTCACCGTAAATGTAAATTGATACGAGTAAAAGTCGCTTCAGCATTTTACTTAGGTGCACATCAAGTGATCCAAATCAGACATGAATTTATTGACACATGAGCGTTATGCGCGAGATTGTTCACTAATATGTACGAGCAACGAAGCAAGTACACAGTTCACACAGATTGATATCAATAGATGAACGAACTCGGCAGGCGTTTCTAATTATCTATAATCCAATTTGACAGCACACTGATTTTCGCTAACGATCAAGTTTGAGTGTTAAGGCAGGTAGTGGTCACAGATAACCGTAACCCAAACAGTCTCGGAAGTCTCTGCACTCTAGACCTGTCAAAGTCAATGTTGTAGCCTTGACCAGTTGAGGTGGGGGAGGGAGTCAAGTTGCTACTTGGATATATGTAATTGAAAAGGAATAATAAGCCAGTTTTCTTTCATTTGACGATTTATTTATAAGACCAAAACTTGAATTATAAGACCTTGAATAAAAAACAAAATAACATCTGTACATGCAAACATTCAAATTAACTATACTCTAAAGAAAATCAATTACAAAAGGGACCTGTTACATAAATGATAATCACATATTTGCACACTGATCTGCCCTAATATATCTTCCCGTTAATTACGGCTTTCATTACGTAATTATAATACACAATTTATCTATCATTGGAATGCCAACATATAAATAAGAAACAATAATTGATACAAACTTCGATGACTACTGGAAACGTTTGCACTGGGAGCGCAGCAGAGGCAAGGAGACGTAATTCCATGAATGTTGGGGGCTAGGAAAACGAACCAAGCTGACTTCAGAGAGTTATGTTGCTGTTATCAAGCAGGACCATGAGGCTGTGTTATGCAACACAGCAGCGGGACCATGAGGCTGTGTTATGCAACACAGCAGCGGGACCATGAGGCTGCACCATACACCACAGTAGCGGGACCATGAGGCTGCACCATACAACACAGCAGCGGGACCATGAGGCTGCACCATACAACACAGTAGCGGGACCATGAGGCTGCACCATACAACACAGCAGTGGGACCATGAGGCTGCACCATACAACACAGTAGCGGGACCATGAGGTTGCACCATACAACACAGTAGCGGGACCATGAGGCTGCACCATACAACACAGTAGCGGGACCATGAGGCAATAGTGAAATAAACAGCCAGCTGCATTAAAAAATGCACAGACTAGAAGAAAAGAATAATTGAGCGTAAGAAAATAGAGCAATAAAACCATGGAAGGATGTGATTGAATTACAAATTTATTATTTAATTATATGATTATTATTGAATCAAAACGTTATTGAATAACATAAGTACCTAACTAACCCTTAATAATGCAGAAATTATACACACGGACGGAGATTGAGAGGCAAAAATATTATATAGACTGCTGAGACTTCTGCCTGTAAGAAATTATTCGAAAACTAGACTATGAACATTATTTAATTAACTCAGATTCTGAGAAATGCTCATTATTTAGAACATACCATGGGCACACTGACAATGGCGTAGCTAATTCTGATACGAACTGCAGATGTGGTAGAACTACCTTAAACAATGATCAAACAACATATAATAAAAATTCTATGGTGAATTACGGAGCATAAAAAGATTAAATATGCCTGAACTAAAGAACATAGCGTAAATGCATTGAATAGGCTTGAACTGGAATGTTCACATATTGTGAAACAGAAATATCACTTGCGCCTAATGAAATTGCGACATAATGGTATCCGAACGTTACTAAACGAACACATTACTAATTAATTATTCTTACTTCCGTAGGAGATCGGGAACATCGTAGGGGGAAAGAAGGAATGAGACTACATGATGCTTATTCGGCAAATACATCAAAGAAATGATATCATTAACTTTAGAGCACGCACCTCTATACTACTTCACGGTCTTTGGACGCCCCCTCTTTGAACTCGGTGTTGCCACATGGTTTTCTAAACATTCAAAATGTGAAAATGCTATGCTGTAAAAATAAGGCTTTATTTTTAATCACTAGGGTGTCAAAGTATTCACTAATTTACCCTAAAATACAGCTTAATAATAAAATTTTTAAATTTTGGCACCACAGTTTTATCTTTAATCAAACTCTCATCCACCATACTGGAACTCTACTTTACCGAAAGAGTGGTCCATGATGAGTACCCCCTTTACGATGCAGGAAGACTTGGGTTCGATTTCTGTCGTCGCCTTAGTCTGTTTGTGCATGATTATTGGCAGACAAGAAACATGTCTAGCATGCTGCAACGTTGGACGCCTGGAGTAAGACTAGGATTTCATCACGCTCATTAAAACATCCCTACGAGCCTTTACTTCAAGTAGAGGCTCACATGTCTCGACCCTGTATATCCCAAGCATGTAATTTTGTAGTAAACTTTTAGACATCTTAAGCGCGTGTGTATGTATATTTTCTTGTATAGTGTATACAGTTAGCTCCAATGTTATTTTTACATTTTATCGATGTGACTGTATTTGTCAGTTGATATAATGGATGAGCCCTCATCTACATAGTATATTTAGCAACGAAATACAATGTTCAGGTATTTCGTATTGTGTATCGTTTCTATAATATGAAGCTGTTTTTTATCTTCGAAAGTACCGAAAATTAGTTTTATGTTTATCCGTCGTTGTATGAAAATAAATGTTTAGGAAAATGTTACAATTTTTCAGTAATCTTCGCCTTAGAGTTTACACTCTTGAAATTCTCTTTATTGTGTCTTAAAACTGAAGGTGTACAAACCACTTTAAAATGACCTGTATTTTCTCACAGCTCTCGGTTACTACAAAAATTAATGCCACTCATGAAAACGAAAAATACCGATTTGGGTTTCGTTGATGTTCCATAATCCTCCAGCAGGTAAAATCGGCAGGTCTTGGACCTCAATCTCCGGGCCTGATTCCGATAGCATATTGCGACAACTACGCTAGCCGTGCCACTGCAAATAGGCCGACTATCGCACCACCAGCACTTCAGTAAGGATGGCGACAACCTCTGCACAAGCTTTGCTGCAATAAATATTGTGACCTGCGCATGCCTTGCCACAGCATGAATGCCACCCACAAGTCGTGCTGCTTTGTTACGACAACTGCGCTACTGCAAATAATGGTCAACAGTTCGGCAGCAGCCTCTTAGCTGCGAATATTGGTGCAACAGTACACCAGCAGCCTCTTAGCTGCGAATATTGGTGCAACAGTACGGCAGCAGCCTCTTAGCGGCGAATATTGGTGCAACAGTACGGCAGCAGCCTCTTAACTGTGAATATAGGTGCAACAGTACAGCAGCAGCCTCTTAACTGCGAATATTGGTGCAACAGTACGGCACCAGCCTCTTAGCTGCGAATATTGATGCAACAGTACGGCACGTAGCTTCAGCAGCATTCAGTTTTAGCAGTACGCACACTACAACTTACACATGATAGTTTGAAGAACATTTTGAGAACAGTTGGACAGTGGAGCAGGTAGGCCGCTGTACTTGACAGCTTCTGGCAATACAGCGAGGAAGCTAATGAACAATGCTCGTCACTGTCGTAACTTGACCAAACATGTTAACTTCACGCATGGAGGTAGCACCTCGAGGCAGATGTAACTTAAATCGATTGTACATGTAAGTGAAATTTTCTGGGAATATGTAATGTATATTTTCTATTGTATTTAAAATAATTTAATGACGCAGTCTGTTAGGAACTCTTCAATAGGCTGACATACGTAATAAAAAAATATAAATACATACATATATGTAGATTAAAATATGTATAATAAAACCGTCAACCTCCAGGGTGTAGGGAAATTTCTGCTCGTTTTCAAATTACAATGTATTTAAACATGACCTAACACAAACATTCACTACAATAATTTACGACGAGCTTTTAAGAGACAACGAATGAATTACACCTAAATTGTGCCGTCAGCAACTGAAAAGACTTCATAGCTCTGTGGCAACAAAGCGTCCTGTTTTAGCCCACTGCGAAGAGGCAATCCTTCATCAAGACAATGCGTGTCTACTTACTGCACAAGTGATTCATGCCAGATTCAAGCTTTTGGCTGGGAAATATTGCTCTATTTGCCGTGCTCAGCAGATATTACCCCATCTGATCTTCTTATTTTCCGTACCCTAGATAATTATTTCATGCGAAAAACCCAGCATTCCGGAGACAAAGTCGAAAACAAGTGGATGGAGAGATGATGGAGAGATGCACCGAAATTGTTAACAAAGGTGGACGTTATGAGGATATTTAAAATAGAACTAATTATCTACTTAACTTAACTTGAATGTCAAATAAAAAAATTAACAGAACTTTTGTTATGAACTGATAGGGAAGAGTTAGAGTTTGGTCTCAGTTACAGCTATAGCTTGACTCTCTGCTGGTGTACCAAGCAGGTAAAATCATTAAAATTTTTAGCTCAATTTACAGACTTTTATTGTGATGAAGCCAACTGTTTCTGAGGAACAGAAGATCGTCAATGGATTCCGGCCTTTGATACATACAGCATTTTAACAAGAAAAACAGCATGTTTCGAAAAACGAAGAGCTGTGCAGCATAGTTTAACATGTATTTATGTAGACTTTTCGTATGTGTATATATATATATATATATATATATATATATATATATATATATATATATATATATATATATATATATATAAATGTATAGCTGCAATGGCATAATTTGAATGTAAGCAGACTTCACAACAGTAATAAGATAAAAAAATAACAGTGCAGCGCATGCGAAAAATGTCTCAGATGTCAAAAAATTTTGGTAAAATTATTAGCCAAATTTTCAAGGGACATAATTTAAAAACAATATTACTGACCTTAATTTAGCTTCCAGCATCAATGTTTCTTACGTATTCTTTTATGCAACCTCTTTGTTGATAAAAAACATGCTAATGACGATGATTAGGAATTTGTTGGTAAATACTCGTATACCATATCAGTGACAGTGGTTAGGAATTTTCTTAATGTAGAAGTTGGTGCACGTCTGTATTGGTAGAAAATTCATAAACCAAGCGGTACGTAATATGAGTCAATATAAATCCAAACTATTCTTATAAAATTTTGTATTAAAAGAGACAAATAGTTTACATGTTTTATGTGCGTGAACAAGAAAGTGTTATTTTCAAACAATATTGGTTAGACAAATGCAAAAAAACATTGCTAATGCCATTCCTCTTGCATTGAAAAGCACCAGAATTTGTTTTTCTACGTATTTTATGGTATTATTTGTTTCAGTTTTCCTTTGGAAAACTGAAAAGACCCAAGAATAAAAGTTTCTATCGCTTTTATTCTTTCCGCTCTAAATTCTGAAATAAGCTTCATTTCTGGTATTAGACTCTCAAATTGCAGAATTTGCTGTCAAGAATTCTGGTCATTACTGAACTTTTTGTCCCAATAAACTGGCAGTTTTTTCGTTAGCAAGTCGTAGTATAACGCGTTCTTAGCCTAAGGTGTTTGCAAAATTTCTGCAGTCTTAAGCTGTCCGCAAGCTTTGTTTTGTGCGTCACAAAAAAGGTCTCGTAGCACATTTCAAGAATGGATCCTCATTCTGAGTTTTTCTTTGTTTTAGAAGCCTTAATTTCACGTCAATAATGAAATCCTGGCTTTGATGCTTCGACATGCATTAGTTAGCATCAAATTCAATGATTTATGCAGGAGCTGGGCTCAATTGAAACCACACCATTTTACCGCTCGAAGTTGCTTAAGGCGCTTTACGAGCCATGAATTGAAAAATGAATTGTTGACTATTTGTCGCCCTCTTTTAAGCTGAGTCTTTATTATTCTTTGTTATGTAGCGTAATGAAAATTTTGCAAAATTGTGTGTATTTTCTAGTAAATCAAATGTTTTAGAACACTCTGAGAAGATGATGAAAGGCATATTCGTAGAAATCTACTATGCATTAGAAATTGGATTTCCCATTAATAAGACATCCTTATGACCTTAAAAAGCATTAATCAAGTCTTAGTTTGCTACACAATTGTGCACAATAGTCATTTATAACTCCTCAATTAATAGTACAACCCACTACAATTAATTCAGTTGCTTCGAAATATTCGCAGGTTCTGTTCTGTGGAACACGCGCACTCTGACTTACTGCTAGACAGCGCGTCATGTAGCAGTATTAGATTTTTCTAGTCTGCCTTCACACAACACCTTTCACAAAGTCTTATTTATCGAAAAGTTCTTAAAATGTAGTATCATCACGATACATCGTTTCTCGTCTTCAGTGAAAAAAAATATTATCTATAATTTATTATAGATAACTATAATTTATAATTTTATATTTATAATTTATTATATATTATATTATAATTATTATATAATAGACAATGTATCTCCATCTCTCTCTGTATCTGTGTGTGTCCGTCCCATTACTTCCTATCTATTACTGAAGGAAAATGATTGAACTGGAATCAGAACGGGTTTGCATACATTATAAGCATTGTATTGTGGATACTAAAAGTGCCAGATCACTATAAAATGCTCACTATTTTTTCTGTTATTAGCTTGTATTTCTTCCACGGCCATGTTATCGCTAGATGTGAGACAGAATGGAAGTTCTGTATATACTGATGAAAAATATTCACGGGTAAAACTGAAAAATATATTTTATCTCATAGATCCTTAATTTTGTCACTTTTAAATTAAGGAATAACAACGTCTAGGATTTCCATGTTATCGGTAGATAAGATGCAGAAAGGTAGTTCTAAATGAAATTAATACAAAGTATTCTTTTCAAACACAATAATTCGTTATAAATCTCTAATGCATTCATCTTTATAATAATTTCAAATTAATTAAATCTAAAGCGTGGAATCTCCACGGAAACTGTCTAGTATGTAATAGACAATGAATCACCAACTCTCTTTCTCTCTCTCTCTCTCTGTATCTGTGTGTGTCCGTCCCATTACTTCCTATCTATTACTGAAGAAAAATTATTGAACTGAAATTAAAACGGGTATGCATGTAGTATAAGCATTGTATTATGGATACCAAAGGCGGCGGACCAATATAAAATACTCAATTTTGTCCGTTATTAGTTCTTTTCTCATACACAGCCATGTTGTCGGTAGATAAGATACAGACAAGAAGTTCTGTATATATTCATGAAAAATATTCACATTGTGATAATAACACGGGTAAATCTGAAAAATGTATTTATTTCATAGATCCTTAATTTTATCACTTTTAAATCAATGAATTTTAACGGGTATTATCTGGACCATGCTATCGGTAGATAAGACACAGAATGGAAGCTCTGTATATATTAATGAAAAGAATTCTTTTAAAACACAATAATTCGTCGTAAATCTATATTGCATTTATCTTTACAATTTCAAACTAGTCAAATCTAAATCGAGAAATTTCTACGTGAACTGGCTAGTGATTTTCAGAAAAAAACAAGAAATCAAAGCGTTTTTTGAAAAATATTCGTAACTCAATTACAGAGATACTCAGAATTTATAGCACATAACTTTCAAGTACAAGTTAAGTTTTCTCGATGTGAGTGCTTTTTAACCTGAAATGAGGAACTTGATATCACCTTTGTTCTCCAATTAGTATAAGGTTGCTCCAATTTTGTATTTTACGAAAATGATAATCGAGATAGTCCCTGAAAGTCTTCAAGTAAATTTAATTTTATTTGAGTTCATGAGTGATAAATTGTATACATTTTTAAGCTTTTAGTTCTCAGTGAATGTGAAACTCACTGAATGTGATGGCGAACTCAGTTGCTCATTCATCGGAGTTCATGCAGTTCTTTCAATCTTACAATGAAATCACCGAGGCATTCACTGGTTTTCAGTTAATTCTAAAAATTATTTCTCAATCTCCTACTGCCCCACTCGGATATAAAGAAACTAACTGCTTCACTCAATATTTTTTATTAGTGAGCTTTACAAAACAGTCGTATTATAGTTCTTAACTGATTCACCTTGATATTCATTAAATTCAAGGGCATTAAATATTCACGTAGCTTTAATACTGCATGTATGTTGCTTCAATACTGCATGCATGCTGCTTCAACACTGCGTGCATGCTGATTCAACACTGCATGCCTGTTGCTTCTATACTGCATGCTTGTTGCTTCAATTCTGCATGCATGAGCAGCTGGACTGCATGTTACCGCAATTTACTATGGTTATAATTTGCTTGAATGAAGTTTATTATAAGCTCTGGAGAAAAGATATTTTAGATGCAGCAAGCTCGCCGGAACCACTGGCAACTTTTGCCATAATGAAGTGCGTTAAAGAGCCTCCAAAGCACGACGCCTGTCTATTTACACACAGACTTGCACACAAACTCAATATCGTTCTTACTTAATGTGCAAGTCGAGAGCGACCTTAACTTTCTACGTAAGGATACTACGTTCATTCGCTCTAAATGAACTTACAACCACAAGGAATACAACCAAACGAGGCCTTATTCGCCAAACCTGAGTGTAATTTGTTCGGTTTAGCTTCACGTTAATAATAAATATCGTAGTTATGAGTGTACTCCTGGAACAATTTTGCTCACTAAAGTCTACGGAATAACATCCCAACATTAAACTTACTCCAGCACTACAATATAGAATTTATACATTCGAATATGTGAAGTTTTGGTTGCTTATAACCTGAATCAATGGGATTTAGACAGTTACAGATCCATGGTACAGATTTTGATGACTGATTTGCAAATATTCAACTGCAGTAGTTGTAAAGAAGCCCCTCCATTTCACTTAATTGGAAGCAAAATGAAAGTCAAAAAACTAAAAACCCTCTTCCCCTTACCACCGTCTCATAATACGGCGATCTATTATTCATTGAATTTAAGAGATTTCAATCCGCTTTGTTCCAGTAATTCATGATGGTGGGCCATGGTACTACTTTGACTGTAGAACAGCGCTGAAGGAAATTGCTGAGAAAGCCAAGATAAACTCTACGCTCCACTCAGTTATCAGCCTCATGGGTCATCCGTTATACTTGTCTTGTGAATACCAATGACGTACTTTTCTGTGATTTGAAGTTATCGCCCAATTATCGCTCCTGAAAAACGATGATTCCTGCTAGAAAAAAATAAACATTTAGAATAGAAGCTATCCAGCGCAGAGCATCACCTGAGAGCAGGCACTGCGGACAGGCAACTGCATTACTGGTCAATACTGAAGGCAAATTGCGCTCGTCGACTCGTTAAGAAACAGGACGCGCCCGCCAACAGCCGGAAAATGGTAATTTTCATCCGCTGATCGAAAATTAGGGTGTGAGGTGCTGCGTGCCACTCTCGCTCTCACTTATTGAGCGAAGAATTCCAATTTCGGTGTGGCGACGTCGCGCCAAAATAATTCAAGTACAATTTTCTAACACGACCGAATGAACCCAACCCTGGCAGGGAATGAGTTTTGAATGAAAAAACATTATAAATATCGGTCTGTAGATTACCATAGCGGATAAAAATAATAATTCAGGGTTTTGACTTCCGCACAACTACTACAAAGAGGGCAGTAAAATCCCGGGAAAGGAAGATGGAACTGAAAGCAAAAATGGACCATGTATCAGGTTTTGAAATTTTTGTGAATAAAAGCTTCATACGCTCCTCTCAGTTACTAGACGGCGTGCTCAGATGCTCATTCATCAGAGTTCACGCAGAAATAGGAATTTTCATTATTAAATAATGTAATAAATGTTATTGATAATTTTTAAATTTTGATGATTTTTCTTCGCAAATGTTTAATTATTTTTAAAAATTGACTGTATCTCGTGAAACTTTCAATTGACAAATTCACACTAGAACTATCAAATTATTTATCTGTGGCGTAATTTTCTGATGAATGGACCCTCGCTAGAAAGCACTTGTTTAGTTTGTGAAATTACTTAGATCTAGTAAAATTTGTGCAATTAGATGATTAAAATGCGAGAGTGGAAACAGACACAGTAAACATGTGATGAGATATCTCCTTAACATTTGTATATGGTGTCATGTTTGTCAGAATGTATAAGAAATATTTCATATACAGTAATGTGTGCAGTACTTTATACATTCAAGTTTAAAAATGAATTTCCAATCGGATACCATATCCTTTCATTTGTCCCTTTTGACGAATGTCACAGATGACTAATGTCACAGACGATTAATGTCCCGAATGAATAATATTACATATGACTAATATCACAGATGACTAATATAAGGTATAAACACAACTGCATTGTGCAAACATTACGCCATTTTAAATTTTGACGACTTTCCTCGTCAGAACTGTCTTTCCACATTCGTTCTGTCAGATTTTCTGTGTGAACAGCTCGCATGGAGGGCAAATTATTCTCACTCAAATCAAATTCTTAGAGTTTGCGTAGCGCTCGCAACTGAATGCTAAGCCGCCCACTTGAAACAATGATCTTCACGGATGATAATTAGGTTAACAACTAGAAACAGGAGGGCACTGAGTAACTCGGGTTGGAGTTACAAGCCAATTACTCAAGGCTTTGCAGAATAATTGCTAATGTTGCATGAACTTAGGAGTAAATGAAATTCAATTCTGCTTTCAACGTTTTTTTTGAACCGACGAGCGTTGTTTTACTTACTGTAAGTAAAAATGTTAAAAATCGTCGTCCAAAATACCTATTAAATCTAACTTAATAAAATATGCTGTCCTGCCGTGATAGTATCATATATCCCTTCAGAGTGCAGATTAAGACGTGTAAGTCAATGTTACTATAACACATGAGAATATAATTTCCTTAATATTTTTCATAATAAAAATAAAAAAGACATGTGTGTGTCTAAAATGTCTGTCAAAAAAGTCCAGTATAAAACAGAACCAAATCTTAATGAACATTGTCTGTTTAATCAAGTGAAATTACACATGACTTGAGAAAACGAGAGGAAATTATAAGAATGTATCAGAAAACCCTCGAGTTCTGTTTACAAAAGACATCGTCAGCCAAATTGCAGGGCGGTGAAGAACCATCTGAAATACACTATCAAAACAGTTATCTCAACATCCTGAGAAGAGCTGAACCTACTTCACTAAATCAAATTTGTTGAGGATCGAAACGAAATACTAATAATGCAGCTAGCACTTCAAAACTACCATTATTTGTTCATTAGCACGGAGACATCAGGAGCACAACATTGGAGGGCTGAACCTCGAGTAAAACATGTCGTGTATTTCATAGCGCGACTTGCTTGTTGAAAATTTAGGTGGTTAGAACTTGTATGCATTATTGCTCAGACTTTCCTTCTCCTGGCAATGACACCTGAAGTATTGGATGGTATACAGAGTGTTCACAAAAAATTATATCAACTGACCGATATTCTAATTTATTTCTTTAGCTTTTATACCTTTAAAATGCAGCTTAATAAGGATCAGCGTGTTCCAGTGACATATATACATATATCGGTCAGTGGATACATTTTTTGTGGACACCCTGTATAGCGAGCAGTAAACTGCTGGTTTCCACTTAGTTTTTAATTTTTCATCATTAAAACCTGTCTATCGTTTCCCTATCCTTGTTTGTGTATTTTTTTCCTATTTCATTCATGTGGCAGAGGTGGTGAGGAAGAAAATCTTGCAATTTATTGTTTGATCCTGTAGCATTAAGAATGTTGACAAAAAATCTCAAAAATTTTTAATTGGATTGAAGGGCTGCTGTTTTCAGTTACATTTTTTCGGTTTGGAGTGTAGGCTCATCATTAAATTTTGACTTAATTCATTCGTGGTTACTGTTAATTTCTATTGGTAGTGAGGATCATTGACGCTTACATTTAAAAACTCTACTATTGACAATTTGATGAGGAAAATGAGTTCACTATCATCGTTTAATGTACGTCTGATACTTTCTCATTCCTTTAAACATGCTGAGAGACTCTACAGTCTATATTTGATATTCCACCTCATAACAAATTTCCCCATAGCCACATTTCAGCTCACAAATATTTTTTACGCTCTAATCAATTAATCACGTGCAGCATTGAATCCATGTATGTATTTGTCATGTTTATACACTGAACAGAAAATCACTATTTTCATTTATTTCAACAACATTTTACTTTCGTTTTTTGTATTGCTACATATATCGCTTTAATATCGTTATGATGCAGACTAGACTAAGGCTTCAAGCAAGTCAGGAAGGCTCCCGACTTACTGAACCATTCCGCTGTCAATTAAAAAATTCAGCCTCTGGAAGCTGATAGTTAATTAATTCTATTGAGCTCCCACCAAAGTTTGACAAAAGCCTGATGAGCCGAGAGACATGAGAGACAAGGTGAGGACAGACTTGGTCTGTAGGAGGCCACCTTTTTTGTCTCTCAAAGACTCCCAACACAAGTCTGCCGCTGAACGAAAGTTTCGGGACCTCAAATGCATGCTGACACGACTTTTGTGGCCGTCACAGTACGTACGTAACGTAAATTTAATACTCTCATGATGCAGATTCAAATTAATCGTGTAAGCTGGTTAATAGATGATATGTTTTTTTAACCAAGTTTAGTTTGTTTATTATTTTCCAAGATGACGTTTTTGAATTGTGTAACATAATCGAAAATATGGTCAGTAAAATATACTACGGTCTAAAGTGAAATGAAAATTTCAACGTATTAATCAAAGATACAACTGTTTCTGACTTGATGAAGTTGAAAATTGAATAAAGGAAATCAAGAAACAGTGAAATATTTGGGAGTCGAACCAATATTTTCGCTAGAATCCGATAATTTCCATTTCGAGTTTGGAACGAAAATTCAGCTTCGAACGTTCCCAAGCAGCATGTAATTGACAGCAGGAACGACTACTGCATTTTCTTCAGACTCTTGCACGTCAGAAATGCATGGACACTCGCAACATTAAGTCGATCAGATCAGAAGCCAAGAGATCAAAAACCAAGTCTGTACTAATTTAGGGTTGAGAGTAAAATTGCTTAAAAAGTAGTTCAGCTTAAAGACGATACATACTGAATTTATGGTTGAGAAGTCTGCTACTGCGGGATCAAATCAAAAGTTTCCACTAATTCAGGGTTGAGTCGCTCAAGGTATGGTCAAGAAATGACTCAGTGAAGCTTCTCAGCTTGGAATATTCTGGAAAATAATTCGTATGCCCATTTCCCACGCTGTACCTAAACATATAATGAATAATATAATTATTATATAAGTGAGAAGTTGGTAGCTTCAAACTGCAAATGAAAATGTTATGAAATAAAACCCTGAAGAGAACCCTGCGAAAAACGCCTTGTGATAAACTGGATTTGAAGACTGGGAGCACTTGAGATGTTTAATATTTTTAGAAATTAAAAACTTAAAGAAAATTTGAACACAACTGTACCACGGATGTGACATCCAGCTTGCATCCAAGACCTGTTGGACACATCACAAGTGTGAAGCTCTAGCTTTACGAGGCAGCAGAGGGAGGTAAAAAAGGAAAGGAAACTGTGCTTGAAAGCATTTACAGTGTGGCATCAAATGGCATTTTGACTTGCGGTCCCACGAACACAGCAGCAACAACTTTTGCCTATGCCAGCTTGGGAAACATTGCACGTATTCTGGGTTGAAGGTCCAAGTTAGGGTCAAACGTAGTCATAAATCGCCTAATGAGGTTAAGTTTGATGTGGAGTGAGGGGAGAGAACCTTCTTGCTGGGAACAAGAGAACTTTGCTGTACATTTTGGGTGTAGGAGAGAGAGTATAATCGCATGAATATTCACTCTTTCGGTAATGGTTATCCCTGCCAAGACTGTCACACAAGCACAGAAAACAGGGATGCGTCCTATATCCACCCTGCAGTTCTAGTAAGTGTCTCAAGATCTTGAAGTCACCGCAAGTCTCTTCTGTAATCATGTTTGATTTTTTGCAATTTCTGGCTTTGCAATTCTTATAATTTAGCAGTAATGTTCAATGAATAGGACAGCACAGAATATTAGGCGCAATACAAAGATGGTTGACGCTTGTTTATACGTACGCTGGAACTTTCAAAATACTTAATTGAGGACCACATTAGTTTCACCAACGTCCATGCAAAATTTGAGTCTCTTTTGGGGAGTATTTAATTGTGCATGTATCCTCCACGAATCATTTTGCATAGTGATGTGATCCTCATTGTAGTCAAACTGCAGAATAAGCAAACATCAGGACAGACAGGGGTAATGGACTCTTTGTTTAATATCAATAATGCTTTATGTCGGACAATAGCAGTTTGAATAGAAAATATTTGTAACAATTAGCTCTGTAATGCTGTTGGCTGGAGCGGTCGCTACACCACCAACTCGTGTCGCGTGCTGACTTTCATGAAAAGTTTCAGAACGGAGAGTTTGTGTCCAGAGAAGCACACGGTTTGCTGATCTCGGCAATGACGACCATAAACAAAGCTTGTTAAAAATGCGGGGAAACTTTAAGCTGGTTCAGACTTTGCAGCAAAAGCTCAAATCGTGGGATGAAATTCATCCTCATCACGCTGAAATGTTTGATGCTTACGTCTAATACACAAAAATGATGAAATGAAATTATTTAAATTAGGAGAATGGAATAAAAACTTATATAATGATTAGTGTAAGTTTAACTTGCTTAATGTTTTGAATTTATATAGGAGATATTTAAGGATTTGACTGCAAATTGATAAAATAAAAGTTCATAAAAAATTCTTTCATTATTGTATTAATTCAAGGAAGTTTAATGAGCTCACATATCACTTAGCACATTGACCGCACCTCCCAAATTAGTTTGCATGTAAAACAAAGGTCCCGTGTACCATACATGTATGTATATGTCGCACGATGCGGTTAAAGTGATATTCAATGAAAAATCTTTATATCGCCCTTTTGTGTCCTACTTACAAGAGTTTGTGCTAAAGAATCTTGCAACAAAAATTGTACATTGGTCAGGCACGACTGTGACGTAGGACTCGGACCTCCATAGTGCCGGAAGCGCCTGCCGTGAGTGCCACCAACACAGAAAATGGGTCGCAATTTTTTATTGCTAGCGAACGAAACAAAATGTCCTAACTTTGTCCGGTTATAATAAACTTGGAAATTTGTTCAAAAATATTGTCAGTGCTTGATTTTCTATAGAATTGCTCAAATGAAAACTCAACTTTCAAATAACGACTGTAAAAATCATACCTAAATAATTCATGAAGACATAATAATAATTGCAGGTTCAATGAAAAATTTTCCTTACACCCTCAATAATTCGTTGATGAGCAGTTCAATTCGTGCGTCATCAAAGTTATTTACGGTCGCCAATTTACATTGGCGACCCTAAATAGATTTCTTGGACATGAAGTTACAGTTATTTATGGGTGATATTTTATAGAGTCCTGCACCGCTGTGTCCAACACATGATGAGATTTTTAAAGTTGTTGGTTTTTAAAGTTTTATCTTAGGTCCTACAGCACAAGAAAAGTCAATAGAATATCCATTAGAGCCAGCACAGAGGGAAATTATCGTTGACTTTCTTCATTAAATTATCTTACAGAAAAGATGAACAACGGAATCAGCACCTCAACCATGCACTTCATTACTGAAACAAACGTAACGAATGCGTAACAATATCAGTTTTTTCAAGAGTCAGTACGAAATGTCAGTCGGTACGAAAGTTTAGTAATTACGTGAATTTCAGTCAGTTTAGAAGCTTGAAACAAATTATGATGCACATACAACTACTGTTATAATCTATCATGTACAACTACTGTACTAATCTATAATGTGGAACTCCTGTACTAATCTATGATGTACAACTACTGTACTAATCTATAATGTAGAACTCCTGTACTAATCTATGATGTACAGCTACTGTACTAATCTATGATGTACAACTACTGTACTAATCTATAATGTAGAACTCCTGTACTAATCTATGATATACAACTACTGTACTAATCTATGATATACAACTACTGTACTAATCTATAATGTACAACTACTGTTCTAATCTATAAGGTAGAACTCCTGTACTAATCCATAATGCGCAACTACTGTACTAATTTACTGTACTACCACAACTACTGTACTAATCTACTGTACTACTACAACTACTGTACTACCACACTACTGTACGAAGGATGAATTAGAAAAGCACAATTTTGTGCCTCCGTACAAGTATTATAAAAAGGAGAGTTGCAGCAGTGAAGAGGAGGTGCAGTTCATCAAGTGACTTGCTTCCAGTTCAATGCATAAAGCCTTAACTAAAGTTAACTTCTTTTGAGTACCTGCTGTAAGCTACACGCCGATGTCACTAAAACTAATGTAAACTTTTTGGCCTTGGTTAAGTTGTCACATGTTGTACTATACGGCATACTTGTAATCAGGCATGATCTAATACCGACTCCTATTACTTAAGAAAAAAATTGCTATAAAGAAACTAAACATGAAAAATATTTTCCCTGACGTTAATTCAAATTGTGGAAAAATGTATGATTTGTTTTGACAGACATTTTAAAACTTGTTGTACGATTGTCTTAAATCGAGACATTTTTAAAAAACGCTTCCTGAATTATAGCAACGGACTAGCTTGCGTACTAAGAGTTTTTTATGTAATTCTGTTTTTGAACTGCTGCACAATGAACCAATCCAATATTTATGTTTGCTGCACAATTGCTATTTCCTGTACAAAATTTGAGCTGCTTGCAGCTGTGAATTAACTAAAAGCATCAACTCATACAGTTTTAGAATGACAACATTTAGTTCTGTGACGACTATTATCAGAAGCTCATCTAAAAATTATTTGTGACTTGCTACTCGAAAAACTTCGCATTGGTGAAACTAAGTTATAATCTAATCCCGTGTCCTTGTCTTATTTCTCGGTATTATTTGACATAAATATTGGAACAGGGTTGTATCCATGCTCGCCTCGATAATTTGCTACCTGGAACTTGAGTATTTCAAAGCCGCTTTCGGCAAATACTTTTTAGAATTGCTAGATCGCTAAATTCTCGTAAATGCGAACGCTTCTTGTTATTGGATCAATAACTTGGCCTGGTTGTCTGATTTAAGCAGTGAGCACGCAGCAGCACATGCGCTCCAGGACGAGATAAGTTTTTAGCAACGAACATGTCTTGTCTGTACTAGGTTAAATAATGGACAGAAGCCGGTGTCTTGCCTAGATACTCTAATGGTCGAGTGAGATATGAGGTCTCTGGGAAATTATATCAGTAACTTTAAAACAAGACCTTAAGTAAAAGATTACATATTCAGTACCTTGACACTCTATGAGAGATTAAGAATTAGTAATGGGTAAGGTATATAGGATGACATCATATGATGAATAATGTGCAAAAGGAGTTTTCATTTCAATATTTTTATCGATGTTCTGTATTCTCGTACTGTTGGATTTGCGTTCTTTTATAGGAAGTCTTTATTATTTATTCTGAATTCCTGGGAAAATTAAAACATACTGCATTTTGAATGAGAGGAGAATAAAGACTTAAAATGAGTGCGGATTTGAAAAGGAATTAAGAGCAGTAGCGTGAAGGATTTTTGCTAACAAGAATGAAGGAATAATGGAAAAGTATCTGAGGGGATAATGCGCACCAGACTTCATGATGGAGGGGAACAGTGTAATATCGCTCAGCTGCTTGATTAAAGTTCATAGTGAAGCGCTCATAATTATGCCAGCTGGCTGGGAAGTGTTGTTGATGTCATCAGGAGGAACAACAGAACAAATGCAGTTTGCATAAATTCTACGCATTAAGCAATGCTTCAAAACTCAAGCAAATATAAATTACAGCAGCTATCCTTTTGTGATGAAGAATATCACACATCAAGAACGTCTAAGGGTTGGACAGAATACTTGGAACACACGTTAAATTCAATGAATATTTATTTATTACGAATTTGATCACACTACAGCTTTACGAATAACTTCGATGTGTCTGGGAATGAGTTCATTGAGCCTTCAGAAGCAGTCACAAAACTTTTGAGCCCTTCCTACTGTAAAGCTTGCTCCAACTCCTCCACAGACCACGACGGAGGGTAGCGAGTTGGCACTTGTTGCATCAAGACGCACCACAACATCAATTGCATTGAGGTGTTGTAGAGGTTGTTGGAGCCACTTGTTGCATCAAGACGCACCACAACATCAGTTGCATTGAGGTGTTGTAGAGGTTGTTGGAGCCACTTGTTGCATCAAGACGTACCACAACATCAGTTGCATTGAGGTGTTGTAGAGGTTGTTGGAGCCACTTGTTGCATCAAGACGCACCACAACATCAGTTGCATTGAGGTGATGTAGTGGTTATTGAAGCCAGTCCATGTGTTGCAGCTACTTTTCGCTTTTCATCACAATTTGATGTATAAATTTTATCCAATTAATGTGTGTATTTTGTTTGACTTTCTTTAAATGCTCATGTGACGTGACAGTTTTCGCTCTAAGCAATTTCTGAAATTAAGTGGAGTAGCTATAAATGCTGAAAAATATTTTGTGCCTTGAAAAGTTAGCTTCTCTCATCTCGAATATTCATCGTAAAATTTGAGTCTCCTTTCTTTTGTTCAGTTTTTTAGATACAACTTCCGCATTTTATCTAAAAACAACAACAGTTAATAAGAATTAAATTCATATTTTACTTCTCTTGCTCTAATAACAAGTACAGGATTGACCTCAATGTATGAGTTTACTTCTCGTGACGTAGTGGTTCTCTACCTGAAACACTACGTAGAATTTTATACATAAATTAAACAGTTGTGTGGTACATGTTTTCAAATTAAAAGTTAAACCTATACATCAAAAGAGAAATGTGATATTATGTTCAGTTACAAAATTGTTTAGTGAAAACTCTCCCAGTTCAAAACCGATAATGGTAATGTTACTGTAATTATATTCATGTGACGTTGATCGTGGCACAAACTCTTGCGTAAAATTGTTGGATAATTTCACAGTGCATGCATGGAAACGTGAACTAAATGCGAACAAATAAAAATTGTACGGTGACTGTCACTCCTGCCTCATTTATGAGCCCTCAGAGGCATGAACAGACGCTAGTACGAGTATAGTCCTGTTAGGAGGTTCCTCAAGCTCAGTTTTATTAACATCATTTAATATTTTACCCATGATTTTCATATTAATAAGCACTTCAAATTTTTATTCATGACAGCACAAAAAGGAATGAAGTGGAGTTATTAGCCGTGATTTTTATTCATTAATTGAACAAGTAAACTTTAATTCTCAACATAATCGTCTGAAAAAATGACTGCGCACTTCTATATACTTTTTCAATCTTTTTGCGTTTTTGTAAGATATTCATCGTATATTGATCCTCCTCAATGACCCAGTTAACAGAAACGACTTATAGGATTGATTAACCATTTGAGAAGGTTAATAATTTGTTCATTAGCACGAGGTCGTGAAAACTGCTGGATCCCAAGCTTTCATGGTAATACAGCAGCAGCAAGTCAAATAATACAGATATGAGCAGTTATTTCTTCTTAAAACTTACCTATACTGTTACTTACTTCATGTAGAGGAACACAGAATTGTACTCTGTGTATGGAGCGACAAATATGTACTTCGAACAATAACTTGAAGTTCAGCCTTAATTCATAAACCCATAATTTCATTCATGAACGTGAGATCGTGGTCTCTTTAGACGTTCTTTCTCGTTTGCCCAGAAGCTGAAAGTAATATTTTGTCCTTCTCGAGGGAACAGGATTGTCAATGCTCGTTAGTTCACTTGTTTCTACCAAAGATTAAGACCATTTTTCCGATAGTGAAATGTTTCAATGCTTCAATGAAATACATTTTTTACACAATGTGCATAAATATTTGGCATTCATTTTACATAGATGTGGACCATCAGAGTCTGCTGTATAGTCAGCATTATTCCCAGTGAAGCTACCCTTTGTACCCTTTGTTGTCGAGCAAACACAGACAATGCTCATTTCAAATCCCATTCTTTGCTTCAGAGCCCGAGCAACGGCGCCGCTTGCAGAACGATGCTCTATTATTGGAATGCTTGCGGTTGACGACAAAAACTCCATCGAATTTGAAACCATCATTCGCATATTGACTATCGAGATTCGATGTGTTGCATCGCCTTCTGTTCTTTCATCAAGCTAGAATCACTGCAGAGACTACAAAAAATGCTACAAAGATAACCAAAAAGCCTAGCTGTAGGAATTTAAATAGATAAAGTGCGAGCAAATGCTTTTAGTCATGAAATACAAAGTCTCACTTGGAGGAATCATGAAAAAAATGTTTGTGGACTATAATGTTTTGCTTTGAAAGGCTGGGAAATTGAGAATGTTTGGTAGAGTGCTACTTTTGTCCTTTGATTACATGGATTCAAAGGGATTTGAAAGTGGTAAATTATACATGCATTTAGAAACAGTACAGGAAAACAAATTGTCTACCCTAAAAGTCTTTAAATCATTTGGGAAAGGAAGCAAAGATGAAATCTTCGATCGTAAGCTGGTGCGAGGATAAGAAAGGAATTCAACAAACTAATTTTTTGGAAATAGCTCGTAATTTTAGACTTCCAGTGGGTTACAAGACGCTAACACATCTGCTGCAGAACTTCCAGAGGGTTGCAAGAAGCTAACACATC
Organism: Trinorchestia longiramus; assembly: GCA_006783055.1. Classification (NCBI taxonomy): domain Eukaryota; kingdom Metazoa; phylum Arthropoda; class Malacostraca; order Amphipoda; family Talitridae; genus Trinorchestia; species Trinorchestia longiramus. Next base: position 30,738 of record VCRD01000183.1, read on the forward strand.
TGCTGCAGGACTTCCAGAGGGTTGCAAGACGCTAACACATCTGCTGCAGGACTTCCAGAGGGTTGCAAGACGCTAACACATCTGCTGCAGGACTTCCAGAGGGTTGCAAGACGCTAACACATCTGCTGCAGGACTTACAGAGCGTTGCAAGACGCTAACACATCTGCTGCAGGACTTCCAGAGGGTTGCAAGACGCTAACACATCTGCTGCAGGACTTCCAGAGGGGTACAAGAGGCTTACTTTTATGTTCACAGGTTCTCGGTTCTGCGACTCGTGATACCTGCGCAGTTCTGGCATCATTCGCCGAGCTCTCAAGGAATCTTGTGAACGTCCGTTTCATTCTGAGAAATACTTTGACTACATACATCCTTTAGAACACATTCTAAACAATGAAGGCAGGTCTGTAGTTGTGATTTATTTGACCAGTGGAGTAAGTTTTATTTGAAGGTCGTGTTTTATAATGCGGGGTACGACACACGGACCCGTCGTTTGCTCAACAACAAACTGAGTTTGGTAATGAGTATTTTTAAGTCTGGTGTATATTTTAACATACAGTTTCATGTTAGTCTCAGTTATCATTAATACTTACTATCATTTTTTCTTAACCATCCACGTATTAGACTTTAGAAGAGAAGGTATCATCCACGTTTGTATTCAGAGGCAACACCTCTTACCCCGCCCCCCCAAATTCCTAATGAATATGGTCAGTCTCTCAGTTTTTGTTCATTAAAGCAGATGTGTGGAGTTGGTAATGAAATTATAAATTCATCGAAGTCTTGCCATCAGAACATCGGATTATCGAGCCCAGGATTCACTGGCATCAAATCCGAGGCTTCTATTGAAGGCGATACGCGCACCGACTTATAGCTTCGCCAGAGGACTGATTTACTTAGACTTATTTGCATAGTTTAATCACACAACTTTGCTTACTTCACTTTCTGATAAAGAACAAGGTTCTCAATAATTGCTTTTCATGTACAGTATATATTTGAACGCATACTAAATGCTGAAAACTGCATTGATATTCGTTTTGAAATCAATTCAAAGTTGAATAAATATCAGAAGCTGCCGTTTCATTTTTTTCATTTGATATTTTCCTCCTGTTCTGATCCTAACTTCATTTGCTGCTGCACATCTCGATCACAGGACCAAGTTTCTTGATTCATTATTGGGAGCAATAATAAATATACTAAACTTCCAAGGGGGAACAGTTTAAGGGAATTCAATACCGATGAAGTTTTATTAGTTTTTTAAAAACTTTCAATTTTAACCATTAGAATAGTGTTAGAAACGTGCTTATAAATTGCATAGTTCACCGTGCAAAACAGAACTGTAACGAAGCTCAACATTAAAATAGTGCTGGAGAAGTAGCCACAAATTATAGCTCATTGCACGAAAGAAGAACAGGAAAGAAGTTAAGTTAAGTTAACATAAAAAAAATCCTCTGATGACGGTGTGGAATTGCAACGCACTACGGGTCATTTGAAACGCAACACTGAATTTTTTGTGTGAAACTTTGTGAGCTTAATATAAGCAACAAACATAAAAAGATGCGTTAAAAGGACTGCTTATCTGTAATAAGAAAAAAGAATGCTTTTGCAACAACGCCACGACAAGGAATAGAATAGAGTGGAATAGAACAAAATAGAACAGAATAGAATAAAATAGAAGAACATTTAAAAGAATAGATAAGAAGAGAGCAGAACCGAGCGAGACGGAATAGAAAAGATCAGAATAAACTGAAAAGAATAAAATGGACTCAAATCGAGTAGAATAAAATATAATACAAGGGAACGTATTAAAATGTGACAACAGAAACGAGCGAAGTGGTCTATGCTCGGCTGCTACGCATCCTCCCACTAGACATCAGTCACATACCACACCTGGAGCAAGGTCAGATCATAGAAGGAAAGCATCAGTTACGCTAACACGACTCATGACTCGTAATAATTACATGACTCATGACTCGTAATAATTACATGACTTGTGACTCGTAGTAATTACATGACTAGTGACTCGTAGTAATTACATGACTTGTGACTCGTAGTAATTACACGACTTGTGACTCGCAGTAATTACATGACTCATGACTCGTAATAATTCCATGACTCATGACTCGAAATAATTACATGACTCATGATTCGTAATAATTACATGATTCATGACTCGTAATAACTACATGACTTGTGACATAATAATTACATGACTTGTGACTCATAATAATTACATGACTTGTGACTCGTAATAATTACATGACTCATGACTCGTAATAATTACATGACTCATGGTACACAATAACGATCTGACGCGCGGTACACAGTAATTTTGGAACTCATTGTACTCAATAGAATAGAATATTTACGCAGAGGCACGGGTGCAACAGTTTTAATATGATGGAGCGTGAGTTTAGCATGTTTCTGGTTAGTAATTCACGTCATCAGAAAAAATGTTATCACAACTTCCTGAAAATTGACATTTCCTCCATGTCAAGCGCGGTCCTGATGGCGATGTGCAGAATCAAAATAAAAAAAATGTGAACATGAATTGAGGCCAAATTAGGTTATTTTCCCAATTGTTTATAATTCTCAATCAAATTTCGCTCCTATATTCCAAATTAAAATATATTTTAAGAAATGTAAGTGCACAGTAATGTCTGGTCACCATTTTTTTTATAAATGGTTCAAACTCGTCATGTCAAGTTTATGTTCATTACCAACAAATATCTCTAATATATCACACATACAATAAAGTATGTTGAGTTCACTAAAGATGTACACTAACGAGAACTGAAAGTAATTTATTAATCTTTATTTACAAATTAATTGTGCTCTGAACGTTATTGAGAGGCTCCAACTTATTAATGAACGATGATCCTAAATTCTTAAGACTTTTTCAAATAACAGTGTCTAACTTTGTACATTTGAAAATAATCTTTTTATTTAGTGGCTTGTCAGTGAAAAAAATGCGTCAAGAGTAAAAGAACTTATCCTCTTAGTGATGTGGCAGTGCAAAAAATGCGAGAGGAATGCGCTCTATATTCAGAATTAATGCTTTTATCATTTATGATTTTCATTTCACATTCCGAATATTCAAGCTGAGATGCAAACTCAATAAAGTTTCATGTTAAATTCTTTTTGAATTTGCCCTAACACGGGTTGATGAAATAAAATCACGAGTGCACAAATTGAAAATGTTATGAAACACAGAAGCAAAAAGAGGTTGAACAGCCTAACAAAAGTGGTAAACAGCTGTGTTCACAGAAACATGCTAATTATCTCGCTCCAGGATATCAACAAAACTACAATAACTGCAAGCCCTTACGCATGTTTGTAGACGGGAATGTATTGATTAATACAGAACACTCATGTGTTCCACTAACACCATCACACCTTTGTTGTACCTACCCAATGATGCACAACTAACTCATGCAAAACAACAGCACAATTCTTTTAAAATGCCAAAACTAAAATATAGGCGTGGGATAAATTTTCACAGTATGTAAAGATCTAAACCATAATAACAAGAACATTTTTCAATGCATCAATATGATTGCGTCTTATAAGGCATTCAAATATTATTGTTCAGAATTAGATTTCAGATGAGCGCAAATATAATAGCACTCTTTTGATGAAGGTTTACTAACATTGAAAAAAGTGCTCACTAGGGAGCGAACTATTGATGGAATATATTGAGAGCCGTGAAGGTCTAGCTCTGCGCATTGCTTATCACAATTCGTTTTATGATCTCCTGAGTACTGGGTTCTTTGTATGAAATACAATCCAGTTACAACAATACGACAATTCGCATGCTGAAATCTTCTATTTAGTAGCCATTAAGTCCTAAAATAACTAAATCGACCACAAGAAGGGAAATGATATCTCAACAACACTAACCACAGAGATAGAATCAAGCGTTCATAAATGATAAGAAAAGTACATAAATAGACAGCTGCAAAATGTTTCATAACTTTGTTGAACGCCTTATGTGGTAAAACCATGAAATTATAACTTGTAATCAGTACAACGCTAATGTCTATTTTGTTGCTCTCCTGAACCAAGATTTTTTTACCACTATCCCTACCTTTAACTCTATCTATTAATTTCAACGACAATAGGACTCCGAGGAACCCTGTTTGGTCATTGATTTGGGCTCAAAGCTGTGCTCTACTTTTTCTTTCTTTTTCTGAAGAGAGTCTTCTTCTCGCTTCAACCTTAGCAAACATTTTTATTGCTGCCACGCAAAATCCTGGCTCTTTGTTTGCCTTGCACGATTCTGAAAAATTTTCTATAAGCTTGAGAGCACATTGACGACCCTTCAGCTTTATTTAAATAAAAAATTGGATGCCTTTTTGCTTTCGCTGTACATGAATGATTAACTTCTTTGTGTGAAGCTCAGATCTGAATTATAATTCAAGGAGGCTTTCTCCATAACTTTCGATATTTACCGTCTGTCGCTATAGAAAAGGAGTTCACGCCCGGTCTACTGAGAGCTAATTTTACCTAGACTAGGCTTCAGCTTCAACAGTTACAGTACACAACCAATAATTTCTTAATTGATCGTCTTTCCTGCCCAAGTAGTATGTTTCATATTCACACAGCCGTTAAAAAGTTAGAATTATTTAATCAAAAATTGACATCTAGAATGAAAGCTGCGTTGATCATTAGTCTCTGCGTAGAAAATAACATACAGGATGAGTAAGTAAATTGTTCGTGAAACATAATACTAAAGATTGAAAAGAAGGGAATCCTAGTTTAGGAAACTAGCCTCGAATTACAAATGGTATGAAAAAGTGAGGTTCAAGTGAGATTAATATTTTTGAATTAAGTTCTTTGACAGGGTTTCCACATCAGTGGAGCACATGAAAAACAAGCGTCTTCATTAATTTGCAGATTTTACACCTGTGAGCAAATGATGTTAATTTTTAGCATGAGCTCTACAATAGTTAATTTTTCTATGCGAGGATAACTTCCTTGACTATCTGAAAGAAACATTGGGTGCTGGCACTGAAATGACTTTAGCATTATACTGCTACTTTACTAATACTGTTTTAATGTACTGGTGTTCATAAGGCCAGTGTACTCTACTGGTGTTGAACTAGTACTATTTTAGTGTACCAGCATTCATACAGCCAGTGTAGTTTACAAGCATTGTACTGAGGGTGTATTACTGTACTGGAGCTGGACATGTGAGAACACCTACATGCACACGCCTCACAGAATGCTAGGGAATCTTTCCTCATTCTGGCAGATTTTTTCTTCTCTGGGCAGCTGCACACAGTACGTGATCGTGCAGCTCGTGTAAATCACCATATTACTGGTAAAAAATTACACGTCAAAAGGATAATTTTAATAAGAAGCGCATTTTCATCATTTGGTCCCACTTAATTAGTACCTCGTGTATTCAAGCCAAAGAAATGACAGCCCTTCACTTCTGTACAATCTTCTCACTAAATGGGGCTTTCCATCATTTTATAGAAAATTACCCGAGTTCAAATCACCACTCACAAAATTTGTGTGTCTAAAACAGAAACTATAGCTGTACACAAAGCAGCTACAGATTAGAATATGGCTACAGGAACGAACCATCTGATTTATTTTTAGATTGCTACCTAAGTTCCACGTCGTCTAAAAAGAAGGCGTCAATCATGCACATGCACCTTCATTCACGTACAGACATTTAAGTCACCTACACACACCTTAACACATTAATGGTGAAAGGGAACATATGTGCCCTTCCTGAAAAACTTACTTATTGGCTACAGTGGCAGATTTTTGCATGCTTTGACGAACTACATAGGTAGTTTCGTACAGGTTTGATACACGTGACAGCTGCGTCTTGTACTTGATAAAATAAAGGAATAATTTTCAATTAAAATAAATGAATAATTTTCAAATAAAATGAATAATTTTCAGCATTGATGGGTTAAGTACACCTGAACACTTCAGTCACGGTTACACTCGGCAATCAGACTCAGGCCCCACGAGTTAAAAAGGACATAGAATCAGGACGTTATATACTGGGGCGATTCCTTATCCAATATTTGTCAAAACGATTGTTTAATGTGTTCATAGTGCTAACAGAAACTTTATTTTCTGGCAGCTGGTTCCAGGTTCCGACAATTTCATCTAGAAACAAATTCAAAGTCTGGGATGTCATGTAGCTTCTAATTATTAGTTTTTGTCGTTATTTCTGGTTTGCATTTTACGATCCCTGTCGAAAAGCCCTTCCAATGTCACATTGTTAATGCCATTCAAGTGACATTATTAAACCGTTTTTGATATCAAACATGTATAATACTCCAAAATACTCCTGTTTTTCATTAATCATCTTCACAGTAATTAATATAGTTCGCGTGTAAGAGGGACCAATTGATCTTCAGAATGAAACTTTCGTCCTTTTATTCAATAGGGACCACTTAGTGGGTCTGCTTAGTTGACTTGTTAGGGACGTGCATTAAGGCAACTGGAGTTGCCAAGTGTGTACCTCCAGCGACAAATGAGCAAAGTTACTTGCTACTCAAACTTTACCTCATTACTGGTCTAAAATATACATCAACTTGTGATCACCTGTAGTGCTCTCTGCGTCAGAGTGTTGGTGTCTAGGGGCTCATATTGAAATTTGAGCTCGGCCTTCATCGAGGCATTTCTAACAAGTGTTAGGCCCATTGATGCTCAGCTTTGATTTCATCGTTGTAGACCGATAAAGTAAGAACAGTAATAACGGGAATATACATATTTTTGTAATGCTGTCACTAAGATTGTAGATCAGAAAGTTTGAAAAGGAAATAAGCGACTTCGGAACAGTGTATCAGTTGTTGCTTCAGTTGTCGCACGAATGGATTTGTGTCCGTGTAAAATGCATACCTAACTGCATAAATTATAGATAGGTAATCCTTCTGTGTGCAGAAGCGGAACAGAGGGGGAGAAGGAAGAGGAGGGGAGAAAAGTTTTATATTGGAATTCCTCGAATTGTTCAGGTTTCTCTTCGTCAAAGTGAAGTGTTAAAATTTGAAACATATTTTAGAGAAAATTCACAGCCGAAATCTATGCAGCCAGCGTAAGAAGTGTGGTTGGCCAGAAGCGTTCACTGTAGAACGAGAATGAAATTCATGTCGAAACGTTATGAATTAGAATAAATTTTATTTTTATTTTTTCACGGGATAGTTCTATTTGAAGCATGAAAAGCGCCAAAATAGAACTTTGTCATCAATGTTGTCACGAACGACAATATTAATTTTATAAACCCTATCAAAGCTGATAGAAATAAGTTTAGTGTTTGTTTAAGTAAAACAATTCGGTAAGGGATCAACCATTTTCTTGTTGATGTATAACATGGACGACATGGTTAAAAGTACTACATTTTCATGAAGCGGTTACAGTTCTCTCCCTGCACTTATGTCTTCATTCACGTGTTTCTTTTTTATTTTAACTAGCTTCTACGTCACTTAGAAGCCTTACAGTTCTTTCTATTTTCGCTTTTATATGTTTGCGGGCCCTTGTACTTACACGCAACCAGCCCTCGCACTTATAAGAATAACTACAACCTACAAAACTTCCCAACTTCAAACAGTAGGAGAAAAAAGAAAAATAGAGGAAGATAGAGGAGAAGAAAGGGGAAAAAAGAGAGGAAAATAAAGGAGAAGAGAGGTAAAAAGAGGAGAAAAGAGGAAAAAAGAGGAAAAGAGAGGTAAAAAGAGGAGAAAAGAGAAGAGAGGAGAAAAGAGAAAAAGAGAGGAAAAAAGACGAGAGGAAAAGAGAGAAAATAAAATAAAAGAGCAGACTTTTTACATTTTCAGGAGGTGACACAGAAAAATTTTCATCGACTGGATTGGAGACAATACTAGGAAAATGACTGAGTGTGTCAGGGACCCATGAGTGTGTCAGAACACGCTGGACGTTAAGGTGCATTTAATGAGGCCCTAATGAGCCCACTAGGATCAATCACTCTTTAATTTGTTTTAGGGTTCCTTCCACAGCGAACAGTTCTACCACCCAATTAAGAAAGAGCTGCTGTGCGAGTTAATGAGCTTCAATTAAGTTTCCCTAATGACTAATTAGGAGAACATGGCTCAATTACTCTTTAACTTTCGTTGTAAATTGATTCTATACAATTAATATGAATGGGCACTTTCCCATTGATTGCAAGCGAGATGAGTTTTAGCATTAGAGGCTCAGCAAACCTCTACAGTAAAACACAATTGCTTCACAATTATGAGTTCTTGTTTTTCTAGGGATTGTTGTCATGTCTACGGTCACAAACCAATAAATACAGCTAAAAAATTTGCAGGCTTTAATTTCCTGGAGGCACTACGTACATTCATAATCAACAAAGTGGTGTCGTGTATTCGAAATGAAAACATCACGAGCAGCGAATGGCAATTTAAAAAAATTATAGGGAGTAATTGGGATGAAGTGACAATAATACAAGATTCTCGTGCGTATAATCTAATTTTTGCAAGACTGAGGAAACGATGAATTACTGATCACTATAGCTGAGTTAGCAGATTTTTGAAGAAGTTTTGATTTGGTAGATGCAGCAAGAGCAGCAAGAGCCATCTGATTCAAACAGGATCAGATGGCTGGAATATCAGCAAACGGAATAAATCAAGACTGTAGTGGAACACAAATTGTATTCTGATGGCAGCAGCCATACCGTTGAACGAAATCTGTCGACCAATGGTCCACTTTAAGGTCAACTATTTTCATCACATTGCATCTAGGATCGTCAGGGCCGGTGAATGAGGACCATTTCACACCGAGCAAGCCGTGAAAGGTGTCGACGTTGTCATGTTTATCAACAATTATTCAGTGCAGCTCGCGAACACAAAGTGCGCTGGCGAATGCTTGATTGGGCGTTATTGATCTTATTTAAGAGGAGTTTTTGGTAGGCAATCCGCCTGTTCACTCATGACTTCGGTACACAGTAATAACAGTGATGACCTGACTATACATTTACCCAATAACGAAATATTTCATACAGTTAGTTGTGTTAGATGAAACCTCATTCAAAAATATCTCTTCATACTCCGCAGTGCTCCCGAGACTTGCAAGTTATGACTCATATTTTGCGGAAATAAACTGCAAGTCGGCGCGTCCAGGAAGACAATTTGTGAGCTTGGAGTCTGTAGGAGCGGATCTTTCACGGAAATAAATAATCGAGATCTATCGAATGACGGCAATTGCAGTATAATGCCTCGAATTTGCCAAACTGAGCGCGTTGATGGCCTGCAAGATTGCTTATTTTTTCGCATGAAGTCTGTAGCTGAATTGCTGCCAGTTCGATGTAACCTTGTTGTTTTCAATCTTCCACATTTCAAGAAACAAATCTCGTTCCAAATAACGCGAGTACTGAAAAATGAATTTTCGAAAGGATAGTTTAGATTTGTTAGAGCTGTATTATGAGTACTATGGTTACGGTTGGTAGGCGGGTATTTCGGCGATAATATAAACTGAAATAAATAGTGAACTGAAAATTACTTACAAGGTATTCGTGATGATAATTTAGATGCCCATGTAAAGGATATAAGAAAAAATAAGGCAACAGAAACAGAATAACAGGAAGTGTTATATTTAAAATACAATGAATATTTCTACCAGCTCGTCAGAGTGAAAGTTATTGAGCATCATTATTATTTACGAAATTTTTGCCAAATTTTCCTCCCTAACATAAACGAGTACCAATTTCCCGTATATTGGATGTTTTTACAATCACTGTTAAAGATTAAGTTAAATTAAGCATCTAGCTTTAATACAAGTTGAAGACGATATTCGTAGTTAGTTTTAAACTGCTAACATAGGTCTAATTTTTTACGTTTATTGTTTGTCTTCTCATGTCTAGAAATGATAACTGTTTTTCATTTCATTTTTGTAGAATAATTGGAAAAGATACGGAGTTCTTGTAATCGGCTCTTCGCGGAAGCACAAGGCTATTTCAGACTTCCTTAGTGTCAGCAGAAGTGTGAAAAAAATCATAAAGGTGCTGGAAAATTTGGGACTAAACTACGAGGCGACTTGGAGAGGAAACTTAGAACTGACTTTGTGACGCCGACAACGTGACGTCAGCAGTGAAGGTAACTTTCATTCTTTATAGCCACGCGTTCGTAAAGTGGAGAAGTTGTTTCTTCAAAGCATTGAGATGGAATTAAGCATAAGATGATCGACAAAATTTATAGCCAACATTCAAAGCTCAAACACTTAAAACTAACGATGTCAGTCAGAAAACGCTCCTCAAATGTAATGATCATTTTTAAAATTCTCAAAAGAATGGAAATGAAAACTTTTCTCTCACAAGAAAAAGAAAATGAAGCACGCCCTGGTCATCGCCTCGAGTGAGTACTGACGAGAATAACCACATTTCAAAGTTTAAAATTGTTCCCTCGGCTGCCAAGTTGTATGATCATCCAAATGGACGTGGTCTGGGATTGAGCCTTATGTCAAATTGTAAAGACAACCAGTGAATGAGTGTAGAGAAGCATGAGCTTCTGAACTAATACCTCATGACTTGTTTCCAGTGTAGTTCTGTGTTTTGTTCTACTCAATTGAGTACATTACAAGAAGAGATGCACAATGCCGCGAGAGCGCTGCAAGGAGAAACAGTTTGGCTCAACAAAGCTTGACAGGCAAAAAAAGGAGTACCAGAACATTTTGAATGAGATGTTAAAAGCTCCTGGTGAGCGTCTTAGACGACGTGTGAGACACGAATGTACAAGCCGTTATGTCATGTCTCATGAATCCTGGTCGATTTTACACAGGCGAGGTGGTGGACTCGACACAGCCGAGGTGGTGGACTCGACACAAGCGAGGTGTGGACTCGACACAGGTGAGGTGTGGACTCGACACAGCTGAGGTGGTGGACTCGACACAAGCGAGGTGGTCGGTTCGCTGTGGTAGCAAAATCTTTCAAATTATCGTATCGATGAGCTTTCACTATCGAATTTTCGTATGGAGAACAAGAAACGTATGACTTTCGTACAAAATTTGTACATTTTCTGTAACTGAGTTTTAACTAAAGAGTCTTGGGAAGTTTCGGTTTGATAAATTTAAAAAGTAATTTCTGAGCCCATTTATTATTGATACGCAATGCGTTGTACTTCACAGCTTATATCGAACTGATAATGCAGCTTTCTTTTAATTTTTTATTGTCATTATTATAGGCATAATTAATATAGGAGTCACGTAAAATAAGTTACTATCATCGTTATAGTCTAAAGCTCTGAGTTCTAGTCAGTACATCAAGTTTTAACTCTCATTCTGTCTGTTTTTTTCGGGGAGTATCTCTTCATAACAGTGAATCAAATGAGGATGAGATGGCATTGTGAATTAAACATTCTTGAGTGGTTTCTTCATGGAACTTGGTTGAGAGAGCAAATGCCAATCTTAGCCTTCAGTATGGTAGTCATGGAAACCAAGCTTGGACTCTCGGTCTGAAGCAGATGTTCAGGGATGGCAATTAGTTCAAGTCCTACAACTCGAGCGCTGGTTAGCGTAGATTGCTATACACAAGAAAACTTATGTCTAGTTCTACAGAAATTACATGTAGCCGTGATTAATAACTACATTCATACTCATAATTGATAATACTTGTGCTTTTTATTTTTATACATTTGGTGTTGCGTAAATACGACAGAGAGCTGTTTTAATCCATGAATTAATAAATTGTAAGATATGAGATACAAATTTGGAAAAGTTATGTACTAGCAACTCTAATTTGATACTTTCTTACTATTTTCATATCTGTTAGTAACTAATTAAATAAAAAACTTGAGGTGGAATGCTCCGTTAGAGCTGAAAATACATTATATTGTGACATTAGCTCTGCTCGTTTTTAAGTTGTATTACGGGTATGTTCGAACATGGCCTATCACATGCATTCACTGTCATTCACTGCGAGCTTCTAAGAGATAACATAGCAATGACTGATGAATTATACTGTAAGCAAAGGTAAGCTAATAACGAAGTTGCAGCAAAAAGGGTCCAATTGGAGCCCATTTGAAACGGTTATCGTTCTTCAAGACAATGCACATCCCCATGCAGCACAAGCAACTCATTACAAGCTTCACGCTTTTGGCTGGGACTTACTCCTTACTCGCTTTACTCTCCGGATATTGCTCATTCTGATTCTCATCTCTTTTCTCTCGAGACAATTATGTCAGGAGGAAAACTTTGCATTCTAAAGACAAAGTTGAAAATTAGTTCGAACTCTTCTTTCACTTCAACATAAAGAATTTTACGAAAGGGGTATAGAAATATTTCCAACAGTTAAATAGAGACAATTAACAGAAGGGAAAACTATGTAGAAGCCGAAATTGAACTTATTCCGAGTCTAAATGAGCTCTAACATTGAATTGAAAACAACACAGAACTCAATTTTAGCAGATGACTGAATGTTTTTAAATCTGTATACACAAAGTTTAGAACAAGCGCTATTCGAAGCAGCTTGCTTTCACAATTTTAGAAAAATTTTCGTACGGATTTAAGATTGGGAAAGACTGACCAAAAAATGTGTCTGCAATCGTCGTCAAGAAGAATTAGCACTAGAGTGACCACCAATGAGGTCAACGCGCCTGGTAGACGAGAAGTTAACGCACACGACGAGAAGCAAAAAAAATCAGGAGCAGAGCTGAGGTCCTAGAATAAATTATAATTATCCATAGGTCCATAGGAGCCTGTGTAGGATGATTCATGTCATTTTTTATTAATTATTCGTTAATTTGCACTATTTGTTTGTGTTTTTCGTTTTATTCTTACTCAATACATGATATTGTACTGAACTATGACCTGTAATATTTGGTTTCAGATTTTTGAATTTCTTGAAAAATGCACAGGGTATCCCCATACGAAATACTTTCCCTTTTTTGATCAATGTTTTAGAATTTTATGAAACTTTGCATAACACTCAATTAGCGATTGGGAACAAGAAAAAATGACCAACGGGGCAAATTTCATCTAGTATGTTATCCATAGGTCCATAGGAGCCTGTGTAGGATGATGCATATCATATTTTGTTAATTATTCGTTAATTTGCACTAGTTGTTTGTGTTTTCCGTTTTATTTCTACTCAATATATGCTATCCTGCTGAACAATGACCAGTAATGATTGATAGCGTGTATTGAGTAAGAAAAAATAAAAAACAAAGACAAATAGTGCAAATTGACAACTAATTAATAAAAAATGAGATACATCATCCTACACAGGTTCTTATGACCTATGGATAATATATCAGTTGAAATTTACAGCATTGGAGTCATTTTTTGTTGTTTCCCATCGCTAATTGAGTGTTTTAGAAAGTTTCATAGAATTCTGAAACACTGAGTAAGAAACGCAAAAGTTTCGGAAAGGGAGACCCTGTGCATTTTTTAAGAAATTCAGAAATCTGAAATCTATCATTACTTGTTATAGTTCAGCAGCATAGTGTGTATTGAGTAGGAATAAAACGAAAAATACAAACAACTAGTGCATATTAACGAATAATTAACAAAAAGGAGATGCATCATCCTACACAGGCTCCTATGACTTACGGATAATTACAAAAAAAATTAAGGGAGGGATAAAAAATAGACCGCATCAATTACGTTTACACAATATTGGATTGACATGAATGCGCTATTACAAAGCCGGAGGTAAAGATTAAGCATGAAGCACTGTAAAAGTGCTATGAAACGGGTTAATATTGGGAGGACCTAATGAAGAACGGATCTGAAGCAGTAATGAAATTACGTCAAGGGCCAAGATGAGGTAAGAGAACAGTAGAATGTATGTAGAAAACGATAGGCTGATCTTTACTTCGAGATTAGATTGTTAGGGGTTATAAATTTCTCTATAATCTCAATGAAATGGCCATAGATGTGAAATAGAAGAGAGAGTAATGAAGGATAATTTACGACACAATGTGCGATGATGATCAGAGAGGAAAAATAGCCACAAATCTCGGCAGAGGTCAAAGAAAGAAAGGGGGCTGGGAGCAGAGGTAGGAGAGGCGGCGCAAGTAATGTTGTTCTTTAAAGGTGCTTGCTTTGGAGGGTGGCATTAAGCTGCCGCTGGGTACATTGAGGGCTCGTGTGCTCTGGACGTCGGGGAAATTGCGAAATGTCACAAGCGTTTTGTACAGTGTAGACTGTGTTTCTTACGATCACTTGGACGTGATCTTGCAGCTTGAGTAATCTTCGGCGTCTGATTACAGCTTACGTGACGAATTCTGACTTGCTGCAGCATTTGTTGCTGCAAAGCAAATCTTCAAGGCTGACATGGAACTAACCTCTGTTTTTGCAATGTGAGGACTAAGATGCCGACAATATTTTCCTTTACACATGAAACTCAAGCAATTTTTCCCTATTAGGTACTGTTTTTGTCGAGTTAGTTTCTATATGACGCATTAATTTATTGCCCAACTAATGCGAAAAAAACATCCGGATCATCACTTACACACGCTCAGCATTATCACATTAAACTGTATGACGTTGTCACATTACACTGTATGACGTTATCACATTACACTGTATGACATCGCATTACACTGTATGACGTTGTCGCATTACAGTTTATGACGTTGTCACACTACACTGTATGACGTTGTCACACTACACTGTGCCACGTTGAAAATTTAGTAGCACACTCTCGTAGAATTCAACTGCTTGCTTTTAAAGGAGCTTTCATTCCTGGCATACCAAATCTAAAATCTGGTTACAATAATGTTTTCTATAGGATTTCAAGTTCTTTTCATCCAGATCAAATATTATGTTTACTACCGGTCCAAAAAGTGCCGTAAACTTTCTTTCGTATGTCTGCGCTCGTTGTTGAGAAAAAATTCCTAGGAATATTGAAGCTTTGCCGTGGCTTTCTTCTCGAGGGCGCCAGCAATCTCCGAGTTGAGGCTGTGAAGTCTAATTCAGTTTGCCCCAAACCCTGATTTTTAGTATGCATTCTTGACGAACCAAATGACGACCAAGGACTTCAAATTCATAGCTGGTGGCATTTCTGAAGCGCTACACGGCGGGTCTCACGAAGTCTGAGTCGTAATAATCCCGGGACAGGAAAACTCGTGGTGACATGCTCTGAGCGTAGAAAAAGTGGTTTCTTTTCTGATGAATTAACTTTATTTCAAGGGTACCTAGCTTGAAGCATAAAAAAGTGCAAATATTTATGAACATGTGGATCGCACGCATTGGCTAAACGTCATAAATACATTTTTCTTTTATATTGTTAAATATAATATAAAAGTTTCTTCAGGCTACGTTACATGTTTGCCCAACTCGCGGCATGCTTCATGAAAAGAGAAATTGTCAGCAGCAGAAAGCTCAGCGTCAAATACCGAGGTCACAGTGAAATAAGGATTTCTCATTACAGATCAATTTTATGTGTGGAAATTAATTGTTCAGTAAAACATTTCGTCAAGAAAGATCAACAGAATTTTAAATTGCACATAATAATATTCAGAGCAATGGCATCATGATCATCACAGTTATTCTCCGAACCTTTCGAAAAAATGACATGCTGACGTAACGTGGTTTGTGTCTTAAAAGTTCTAGTTAGTTTACATATATTCTTGACTATTGGAAACTCGATGGTTTTCTTTATTTAGTATTAATAACTGCCTCAAGCATGATAATATTTTTTACAAAAAAACCTAACTTTCTTCTGCTCAATGTTCTAAACTTAGTGTTTGGGTAAAAAATCTGATATTTAAACGGAGTAAATTCAAATAAAGTGTGGAAACTTTTAAGGTAACAACGGGAGAATGTTATAATTAAATCCTTCAAGGTAAGCAGAATACAGGGCGATGGTCTATTTTGATGTTCACCAAGACTTGCGGATGGAAAAATAGAGACAGATTAAGTCGTATTTTAACTTTCAACCTCTGCCCTTATTAAATCCACTAGTCAAAAACTTCTAAATTCCGTGAGAACGTTTTCAAAAAGTTTGCATGGCTGCTGAAGTTGTCGTTAGGAGCAACATAATTTTGGACGATAATCCACATAGCATTATGCGTTCGTTCAGTTACACACAAAAAAGTCATTAGCTAGGTTTAGCATCTATTAGATAGTACCTAGTAGCTAGTATCTAAGTATTTAATTTCAGGTACCTAGTACCTAACACCTGATACCTAGTGCAATTATTACTCGATTTAAGCAGGGTTATTACAAATTATGAAGCGTAAATAGCATCTTGTTATTGCTGGCCGGATAACTACAACTGACAGAGGGACGTCCGACATCCTCTGGCGAAAACTCATGTGTCACCCAAAGTCTTGTACACATGTCTCCCTAATTTGCTTGTGATGTTCGTTGAAAACTGAACATAACGCGTTAAATTGATGAACCAAATCCCTGCTAGGTGTAGAAACACGATACAAAAGTCTCATTCAAAAGTTCGTCAATCAATTAAGTTATCTTTTAGATTGAGGTTTATGAAGCCGTTGTTGTTTAAGTTTAATTTATTATTGACTCACACTCTGATAACCTCTAAACATAGTCAGGTACACTGGTTGCTTCTAGATAACTGGACTGGGATGTTTAAGTCACATTATCCTAATGAGATACAGAATAATGTAACATGAGTATTAGCAATTGTCACTCAGTAAACTGATGAGCGTGATTCAGTTGTCAGTGTTCGACGTACATCCACGATACCAGACGGTCTACCGCCATTACTTAACCATAAACCATTGATAATTGGTGCCGGTATGGATGTTGGTTGCTACAGTACCGTTCATGACCGAGCTTTCTCCTCAGCATCCTGGTGCATGGCCGACTTTGCTCGGCAGCTTCAGTGGATGATGGGATAAGGACAATTTTAACACAGTGTAGCCAGCCTGGATCGCAGGATTGCAGACCGCGGCCGCAGACCTTAGAGTTGTAGGATTGTTGGGGGGTGGGGACGTAAAGCTATAGGGTTGTTGGGGTGGGGATGTGGAGCTGTAGGGTT
>VCRD01000183.1:47679-70804 GCA_006783055.1 Trinorchestia longiramus
GTTGTTGGGGGGGTGGGGACGTGGAGCTGTAAGGTTGTTGGGGGGTGGGGACGTGGGGCTGTGGGGCTGTGACGCAGCTGTGGGGCGCTGACGATGCCTGAGTAGAAAAATGAAGGTATGGCTGGAGGCCGACCGAGACTTGCCAGATTTGTTAATGTTGCGTAAATTAACTGAGGTCTGGTCTACTACAGGCCGGGGGATTTGATTAGATGACAAGGTGACTCAAAGTGACAAACTAAAATGCATTCGTTCTTAATTACCATAAGCAATCAAATATTTCATGATGGAGAATGGAACTGACCTATTTTAAAATATAAATAATGAGATGTCTTTAGAACTGTATCATGTTTTCGAAATGACATCCTCAGTATTTGCAATTCCGACTAATACGAAAGAAGACATCCTTACGACACATATTACGAAGACATAATTCGAAGAGATAATAATTTGAATAGCATCCTTCGGATCAGAACTGAATTTGGAAAACAGCATTTGTTAAACATTCGTAAAGCTCCATTAGAAATGATCATTTCAACATTCAGTAAACACTCAGAAGAAACTTGCTTGGCTACTTCTCACCATACATATATTTGATGGTTATATTCCTCAAACTACTGAAGGTGAAGAAATAAAAAAATTCATATCTTCAAAAAATAATTAATAACGATTGACTTTCCAGTGAAAATGGCATCAGCTGTAAGGTCTTTTACTTATTTCTTGGCACCATTTATAATAAATTTTATCTGAAGATGAATGTTTTATGAGAGCCTCACGCTTCTATAAATCGTGAGTTCCTATCCTTCAAGTCTTCGATGGCTTCACAGGTTTCATTTCTGAAAAGTTTCCCAATTTTTCTTACTAAGCAGAAGCTCTGTAACTCGTAGAGATCGTCTATTCTTGATAACTCTTCCACGTCTTTCAATTCTTTCTCGACTACAAGTAATGTTTATAAGAATTTTTTGGGCATCAATAAAATATTTCCAGTACATACGTAAATAATTGTTTTTAAAACTGTGTTGCTTAGGCCAAACTTTAAAGTTTTATCTTAGTTTTCATCAGTTTACTTTATATAGTGACTTGCAATAATTTATGGTCACATAAAATCTGTTTATTTACCGTCCAATCCAGCACAGCAACAGAATAACATGAACAGAAATTTTAAGCTCCTCAAACATCGCATGAAAGATACAAGTTTACATGAAAATAAATAAAGAATTATTCGAGTTTTTGTAACGTGTGATACCGTGCACTGAATTCAACTACACATTTCTTTGTTAAAACTTAACACTTTAAAAATAAATTTCATTTTTTTTATCGATAAATAATATGGTATTTTCTTCAGAAACTGTTGAACAATGAATTTTAATGTTTGAAAAATCTGTGCTATGTATCACTTTCATTGGATTGTGTAGCTGTGTGTTTTTCATTCGACTTGATATACAGTGAAAACGATTTAATAAACAGACATGGGCTACTGCCTCACAGTTATTCCAATGTACTAGAATTGTGTTCTCTTTAAATTTTGGTTGAAAATTGGAAGATTAGTGAGTAGAGAATGGTGTTAACTTCTAAAACTGTGTTCATACAGCTTTTACGGTTTAGATTTCATTGCTTCTAAAATTTAATACAATAACGAACATCCACTTATGGAATAGAAAATAAATAGTTCAATTATCTACAGCTGTAGTCTGCTTGAAACGCGCTTTAATGGCACATGTTCGAAAAAAGCAATTTTGGTAGCATCGGTTGTGTACAACTCTGCTACAGCCGATCTTTATTTCTACTGCGGCTCTACAAAATGAGCGAATTTGGGCGGCGATTTGATTGCAACTAATCGTTTCATTCGATGCTATGCACATTGTGTGAATATTTGAATTGTTTAGGAAATTATACTTAGAAGAAAGAAATACACAGTTTGGGCATAAAAGCACATACAGTATGAACTTTAAATGTTGATGTCTTGTTTTATCTCTCCCGAGCCTCACGACTGAAGATCAGCTCACCACGGAGGGGCGTTCGAGGCGGTGTAGCTAAAAAAGCAAGTATTGATGTGGTCGTGACGCTCTATTCGAAACCTCGAGCAAGTTTCTCCACACATTTCCAGTGAGATAGACAGCCCTTTGTTAGCAGCTCCAGAAAAGTAAGAAAATTAAGTCATAAATTGGCAGAGGTTCATTCGGTGCAGTTTTGGCCTCGGCGCGGATTGAGATGCCAGAGAGTTCTAGTTTAATAATCTGCTACTCTTCAAAAACATATTTGTTGGTGGTGATTGCTTAGCGTTCTGAAGGAAAATGATCCAGATGTTTAGCACAATTTATTTAGTACGTATGATACTGAAAAGTTTGTTTTTTTGAAGTCGACAATGCTAAATGACTAATTTGACTCTCCTTCTCTTTAGTTCCTGTCTTGGGATATGAAATAAATGAAAGGGAACTTTGGGTTTGGTCAATGCGGAATTGTAGAGCACAGAATGGTCGTGTACCATTAAATAGCTTTTCTTTTCCAGTTGAATACATTATTATTATACTTTTATAAATTTAAAGCAGGCAAATGCATTATTGGAAGGTTCGTATTTTGATTATCTGAATAAAAAGAAAGTTTGGTGATACAAAGCTGCATGAAATTCATTGGTAATCGAAACGGGTTTTAAAACATAGTTTTGTTGTAGGAGGAGTAAACTATGCTCAACATACTACATAACTAATTCTTTTGGGTTTGTGCATGTCTGTATTTAAACAAACTAATATGGTTCCTCGACACACTTCTCTGGTGAGAAATGCTCCTGAAATAGACATTTTTTAATTCACTTATTAGCGATTCTTTTAGCTAAAGATTCTTCAGCGTGTGGTTTTGCCCTCGCTGGTGAAACTTGTAACATCGCTGTTGGGTGAAACTTGTAACGACCCTCGCTGGTGAAACTTGTAACGACCGGCCCATGCACTGGCTCCAGAGACCCATGCACTGGCTCCAGAGACCCATGCACTGGCTCCAGAGACCCATGCACTGGCTCCAGAGACCCATGCACTTGCTGCAGAGACTTCTGTGGCTTCAGAGACTGCAGAGGCCTGAGGCTGCAGAAGCCTGAGGCTGCAGAGGCCTGAGGCTGCAGAGGCCTGAGGCTGCAGAAACCTCAGGCTGCAGAGGCCTGAGGCTGCAGAAGCCTGAGGTTGCAGAAGCCTGAGGCTGCAGAGGCCTGAGGCTGTAGAGGACGGCGACTGCAGAGGCTGGAGACTGCTGAGGCTGGAGG
Organism: Trinorchestia longiramus; assembly: GCA_006783055.1. Lineage (NCBI taxonomy): Eukaryota > Metazoa > Arthropoda > Malacostraca > Amphipoda > Talitridae > Trinorchestia > Trinorchestia longiramus. Next base: position 50,927 of record VCRD01000183.1, read on the forward strand.
CTGCAGAGGTCTGAGGCTGCAGAAGGCTGAGGCTGCAGAAGACTCAGGCTGCAGAGGCATGAGGCTGAAGAGGCCTGAGGCTGCAGAAGCCTGAGGCTGCAGAGGCATGAGGCTGCAGAGGCCTGAGGCTGCAGAAGCCTGGGCTGCAGAGGCCGGAGGCTGCAGAGGCCTGAGGCTGCAGAGGCCTGAGGCTGCAGAGGCCTGAGGCTGCAGAGGCCTGAAGCTGCAGAAGCCTGAGGCTGCAGAGGCCTGAGGCTGCAGAGGCCTGAGGCTGAAGAGGCCTGAGGCTGCTGAGGCCTGAGGCTGCAGAGGCCTGAGGCTGCTGAGGCCTGAGGCTGCTGAGGCCTGAGGCTGCAGAGGCCTGAGGCTGCAGAGGCCTGAAGCTGCAGAAGCCTGAGGCTGCTGAGGCCTGAGGCTGCAGAGGCCTGAGGCTGCAGAGGCCTGAGGCTGAGGCTGCAGATGCTAGTTTCTAGGACCCACAACTTGGAGGCTGATGGAAAAGAGTGCACGAGTCGGTGACAAGATCCTGAAAGCTTTGTACGTCGTGAATGCTTTCAATTATTTTGAAAGTATCATTACATAGACTTCAAAATGTTGTTTACATTAAAAATTTATTATAAATCATCATTCGCACAGTATCTACTAGCATATACGAATTAGAAAGGACAGTATATCACATGAATGTGCTCTGCCCTGGAAGTAATATTTTTTCTAATGTAATATCAGAAAAATTGGTCTTGTTTTCTGCTCATTCACTAAATTCAAATGTCGATTGCATTTGTTTTGAGGCAGTACCCTCAAAACAGAGCAGAAAACAAGACCAACTTTTCTGATTTGTTTTCTTTGTACACTTAACAAACCTGTTTTTGCCGTTACACTTGCATTGCGTAACTGAAAAACTAACCTACTGTAGAACTGAGCTTCCATTTACAAAAAAAACTTCAAAATAAATTGTCCTCAGGCTTTTGAAGTCAAGCGCTTTAATTTAAGAATGTTTATTGATTTCAAAATTAGCTGAAAAAGTGAAATAACAAGACACGTTTCCTCAATCATTGTCATAAGTTGTGTTGGATTTTTTATTTCACTTATCGAAAGTCCTTTTTGACATTAGTAAAGGGTACTGAATACAATAACTCTGAAAAGTTTCCCTGGCGAGGCATTGTTTATATTAACTGCTCCATCCTGTTACCATGTGCGGCCACTCTGCAGCTCGTGATGATCATCACAGCATTCTGCAACGGAATTTCTAATTCTTTATGCAAACACACCTGATAAATGTTTAGGCTTGCATGCCACACGTGTTGAATTCATCATGTGAAATATTTCTAGCAAAGAGATTATTATGATTGTTTTATTTAGTACATTTAGTTACCGTCCATTGTACATATGTTGACTGGCTTTAGGTTTTTAGCCCTTTTTCCGAAACATTTTTCATTTCTGTCCGATATTCTCGCTCATTGAAGAATTTAAAACTCATGGTTCATACATCAATATATTGGTAGCTGTTTCTTTTTAACTACCATCTAGATCAATAACTTGAAGGTGTAAAGTTATTTTCAAATGGAAATTATTACACATACAGTAAGATGACTTTAATAAAACTCTCAGTTAACGTGCTTGTGTACTCTTATGCTAATAATGTGTTCATCATCGTTCTACGGCTGAGTATTATAATTGCTCAACACGCAGTTCTAGAAATAATTTATAATGATTGAAGGCCAAATGATTTGTTTTTATTTAAAATAGTGAGGATACTTGAAGAAATGTTTTTTGTAAACATTTTTCCATTTCCCCAGGCATTTTGGGAGACCTCGGTGTTGACAGTCGAAAGGCTGTGACACCAAAGGCAACTTGGGCTGCCCGGAGCCATCAAAGTTTGATCTTAACTTCGATCTTCGTGCTTGGGAAGACGGCTTTGATTCCTCGGTTTGTTTACAAGGGCGATCATTGCGCTAAACTTGGTGTTTGAGAAGCTGCTGCGCCTGCACTCACGGTCTCCCTTATGCAATCATCGAGTACGAAAGATGAGGCTGGCGAAGATAAGCGACGACTCAAACCAGTTACCAAGTTAAGGCTTCTGGGACTCATTTTCATTGCAATGATAAACTCAACTTTAAAGACAAACATTTGAATATGAAAGGGAACAAGAAGGGAAGCTTGTATGTAAACAGAAAAACTTTGTTTGTTTACTGACCTCTCGTAGTCACCGTCGTGGGACGTCATTCAGAAAACGAAAATTAATTTTCGATATACGGCAGTGAACGAAAGCTGAAGTAAAATATTTCTTCGATCATGTCTAGTGCATCCTAGGAAAATAGATACTGAGAGAAGCGAGCCACAAATTGTGCTAAATAAGAGCTTCAAATAACGAATAAAATGAATTATTCACTCGAACTCAACGCATTGCAAACCTTGGAAGAAATTAAAGGTCAATGATGAAAGCCACAATACTTTTTTGACCCAGCTGTTTTGTTTTACATATAAGGTAAAATTTAACACTTGAGATGAAACTTATTGATCCCTTCAGTGTCAAATCAGAGGTGAATCCAAATGGAAACCCATATGTTAGATAGTTAAATGTTTGTTATAAAATCCGTTGAGTGTTGTGTTGTTCCAGTTTGAGATACTTAAATATTTGATGCAAAGTCCGAAGTCTTTCTTGACTTTTGTTTTGTGAACTATAATATATAGAAACAGGTGATAGTGATGTTAAGAATAGCGTGCAAAAGAAATTGTACTATTTATTTGAACCTATGGGAATTCCACGATTTATAAGTAATAAAATTAGGTATTTTTTGATCCATTATTGCCTTATATATTTGATTGGATTTGACTAATTTGTTATTATTATAAATACGAAGCAATTAAAAATTTAAAACAAATTATTGTTTTCAAATGAATACTTTTCATTGATGTATACAGAACTTGTATCCTGAATTATATCTATCAATAACATGGCCTAGATAGTACCTGTGGAAATTCCACTGTTAAAATGAAGTAAATTAAGAATCTACGAAATAAAATGCATTTTTCAGTTTTACCCGAGGTACTACCAGAACCAGAATATTTTTCATGAATGCATAAAAATCTTCTATTCTGTATCTTATCTACCGATAACATGGCTTGTGTAGGAAAATGGAGCTAATGACATAGAAAAATATTTTATTTTATAATAGTCCAACGGCTTTGGTATCCACAATACAATGCTTGTAACACATGTATATCCGTTTTGATTTCAATTCTGTAATTTTTCTTCAGTAATAGATAGGAAGTAATGGGACGGACATACACATAGATAGAGAGATGAAGATACACTGTCTATTGTATAAGTACATTGCCAAAGAAAAAGAAAGAGCGAGAAAGAAACCTTGAGAGAAAAATAAAAAAGTAACAGAGAAAGAAAGAGGATGAAGCATTCTTATTTCTCTTAGAGTGCGCAGATGATGACTTTTGTCTTCTGTCACTTCTATAGCAAGATAGAGTGCTTAGTGGTATTGAAAAAATTAATATTTGCGTAATTATGGTTAGTGAGTTTGGGTAAAGTACCCAAAAATCGAAGGTTTGTGAAATTTTCGATACTCTCAATCTTTACTCAAAATTAGGTGCTGTGTTTTTGCATTCATGTTGGGGGAGAACATAGAACTTGAGTACCTTGCTAGATTAACTTCTAAAGATTTTTGTTTATGAAATTTTGTGTGGTGTGGTTGAAAAAAAAACAGGAGCTACAATAATTCATTGCAATGAAAATATTTTAAAATAAAACTGAATTTATTTTCGGTAAACTTAATGAACTTAGATACGATGTTCTCCACGTCATGGAAATTTCCAGATTGCAAAAGATCAAATGCTATCAGATCTCGAACATCGACCAAAAGTTGCCAGAGTCGAAATCAAACTCAAAAAGCTGCTCTGCTCATTAATTGATGCAGAGTGGGTATCGATGTAACAGCATTAGCGGCTGCAATGCTCTCGTGTTCAATGAAGTTCAGGAGCATTTGTCCATTAACTTATTGTAGTCCAATAATGAGGAATCGGATACTTCATTTGCATTAATTAAATTGAAGCTTAGATGAAGTGTGGATTTGATATAGTTTTCTGTCCAAATGTTTGAAGGGAACGGAGTCATGGATTGAAGACGAAGCTTAGAGATATTTTAGAAAAAAAAAGAGTTTATTTAATTTTTTATTGAAATGATTACTTCACCAGAAAATTCATTGCCGAAACGAATGTAAACGGGGTAAAATATTTGCTTAAGGTGTAAAATATTTGAAAGTTATAAGAAATGTATTTGCTGGCCTGTGAATTATCTGTATTTGTATATTGAAATTACTCACAATGAACCTGCTCCCACTTGTCTTGAAATAGAACTGACGATAACATGCATGTCTTTTAGTGGTATTTTTTATGTGGAAAAACCAATTGAGTTTTCACGCATTATAGGTACTGAGTTTCATTTAAAAAAATTTACTGGAAAGAAGTATATTTCTCTGCTCATAATGATCTGTTGAACTTTTGCATTGAAAACCCGTTATTATTAGCCCCATATCATTTGAAATTATCCATAGCTTAGCCGGGATACTCTGTGGTTGTGGTATTTTCAACAAAACTCCTTAAATGGAGTCTCTGAATAGCTCAATATCAAATTATCGACGGCTCTGCTCCTGATTTTCTGCCCCTTTGGCTACAATTTATAATACAGAGAGATGGTAAGCCCTCAAAATTACGAATAACGAATTGATAACGCAAGCTTCCTTTAACGCTACGGTCCTGCTGCTGTCATCTTCCTCGGACAAAACAACACTGTTTTAATAGGGCCGTGGCGTAACTTTCTGTTCATGCCTTTCCTTAAGGTGTTTTTATGCGTCTAAATCAAACCTATATGACGTCTCTTAAAAAAGAGTTTATTTATACTGGTTTTGTCGATTGTGTTTACGCATGCACATAAGGATCGTATTGCTGAATGTTCCGTTGTGATTACTATTCTCATATTTTCATACATACATATAATTGTTTCTATGCACGAATCGGTGTAGAAATTTATAACATCAAAATTCATTCAGAAAAATACGTAAACTGTTTAGTCACCTTTTTATGCACGAACTCACAGAACAAAGTCTGAAAATATAGTTCATATTCTATAACCTAATTTTATTTGAAGTTTCAGCGTAATTTTGATCTGCCCAACGAACTGTGAGGATTTCAATTAGATATGTGTCTCTGACTTCCATGTTAAATACAGGGTTTCACATGACTTTTACTTCTTCATTCTCAAGCTGGAGCAAGAGAAACTTTGTACCTTCTGCATCACTAAGTTTGAAATTCGTCCTGCGTATCCTGACTGTCAATGCGCTCTAACTGCTTCTGGGTCACAAATATTAAGGTCAGAGAGGAAAATTAGGCCCACGTTTTTGAACGTAAAGACTGCGAGAGACGAGTGTCGGTGATACTTGTGAAACATTTTGATGAGCAAATTTTAGCGGCAAGGGCGCCTGCCACAGTCTCAATGTCCACAGAGAAACAGAAAGAGGAAGGTAGAGGATGTCCAATCCCAGGGTGCAAACAAGATGTACTTGTTATTACAAATATCTATCGAAACTTTATCGAAATCATTTATGAAGACTAACTGCACGTATGACAGTATAAAAGAAAGGTGTGAAGGCTATTGTTCAATGACGTTCAATGCAATGCATCAATGACGTTCAGTACCAGCGAAGTTCTAAGCGTTTTCAGTATTTGCCATTGATAAATATATGTGCTACAATTGTTTTAAGATATCATAACTATTTCAGTGAGCACAGACTTCATCACGTGTTTCAATTCAGGGGTATAAATTTATCAATATTCAGTTACAATAATTGAGATGACTTTTTCAATAATTTTCTATCTATTTCTTTCAAAAAGCATTCTGAAACACATAAGCCCTTAATTCTGAGCATAAGAAAGGGAAACATTCGTTTGCTTTCCTTGCTTGAGTTCAAGCTTGGTTGCAGTGCTTCACAAACAGCTGCCAATATCAACACGATATGGAGAAAAGCTCCTCAGGGGCCCCTGCAGCACGAAGATGATTTCAGAAATTCTGCAATAGTGATGAAAGCCTTAGAGGATAAGAAGATAGAGGGCGGCCATCTATTCATCACAACGAACATTTGAAACCAATTGTTGAACAAAACACACAAGAAATAGTTTGGGACATCCAACAGAAATCAGCGTCTTCAAAGTGAGGGGATTATTTTTATAGCTGGACGTTTTTGCGATCAATTATTGCTGTACGCCCGGTGTTAAAGGCGTTTTGACAATAAATTATAGCGATACACCCACCGTCAAATGCGTTATGGAGATAAATTATAGCAAAAATTATTTGCCCGAACGATATCGGATTATCGGTTATCTAATAATTTCTCGCACGTTACCGATATCGGTATCACCTTCATTCCTGGTTTCAACCTAAAGATAATCAATTTTAGTTTCGGTTCAACATGCTCATGTTCCCTTACGTAAATATGAGCATATTCAACAGGAGGAACATGAGAATGTTGACGTTTGAATTTGAACGTAGTTATTTTACTTAGAACAGTACTTTTAACTAGTTATGTGGCAATATAAACATTTAATTTGAAGTCGATACTGAATTTTGTTAGTGTTTATTTGTATTTTTTGTACAATTTTTCTATTTATATAAGGTGAAGTCGAAAAAATAACTTTGGGTTTATAGATTTTATGATTAAAATATCAAAATCGTTATCGATTTGATATCTCACATCGATAATTCTATCAAATTTGAGCTTTATCTTTTGATCGTATAACATCTCTTCACGTGATAAATTTACGGCCAGTTATTGTATTTCAGTTATTGTTACTAACATTATCGTTGTCAGTTTATCGGTTATCGCGATAAATTTGTTTCTCACTGCGCCTTGTTATCATTATTTGATTAACCTTTGAAAGTTCATTAAGTTCTTGTCATAATACGGAAATCGACTCAGAAAGAATAAAAAAGATTCTTAACAAACAGTGTTCTTATTTTAAACCTTTTGGCGTACAGGTGCTCAGCTCCACTCGACCTGGAAGAAAATAAATTATTCAAATGAAGGCATATCCTCCCTGCGTTTCAAAGCACAGAATGAATTCCACATCTGAGGCTGGGAAAACAAATTCAGAGTCTCATGAATAAAGAATAATGAATATTCCTTAGTCTCGGCGGGTTTTTCAATGCACGCTTTTCTAAATAAATCAGTTACTGTTTTTTTTATCTACTCGTAATGCACTATTTATTGATGCTGGAGGAATCCTTGCCTTTGTTCTTACCTCATCACATCACACAACGTTTGTCCAAACTCACCACAATCCACGTCAGCATCACGAGGTGTGTCAGGCAGGGTTACTATATTATTGGCATTATATTTTAAGCAAAATATACAGTGAAATTTTGCTGTCTTAAAATTTCCTGCATCGAACATTACTGTTGCAGGTCTTCATTTTCATTTTTTATTATCTAGCCACACAACACTGAGATTCATGCTGCAGGTTCACATTTGAGCTCAATAATAGACTATGGTGAGAAAATATCTAAATATTTTACTTTAAAAGAAGTAGCACAATGTAATGTGATGAAATTGGTACAGGTAGAAAAATAAGGGTGTGAATGAACTGAATGAAAAAAACAAGGAAATAAAGGGTAACATAATAAAACTTAGGTTGAACTATTTCAAGATTTATTACAGAATTAATTTAAATTGAGATGTAGATTCTCTTCATTGAGCTATTTTTTGCTACGCAAGATGAATTACGTTTGTAAGAAGCATTTGAAACATCATATGCAAGTTGAAATTGAAAAGGAGCTGCACATTCGATCGACTATCTTTGCAAGTTTTTTGTGGACACCAGAATGGAGTATGACCTCTCTTAAGTCAATGTCAAGACTGTGGAACTTCATTGACTTCAACAGAAAGAAGTTTGCAAACACAGGAGTTTGGATCGCAAGAAGAGCCTATAAGGGAAAAACAATATCTCAATACTGAAAACCGGAAAGATCAAAAGATTTATGATGAACACTTAATGGAAAGGTGTCTGGAGAGTTGCTGTCGGAGTGGGAGTTGGAAGAGACTGAGAGAAGAATCATGCACAAGACAGCAGCCAAAGCTTGCCACAGGAAGAAGATTTCTAGGACATTTTAAATAAATTTTTTATTTTTCTATGCAAATATAATATGCATTAAATCACGACATATATGCGTCTGAATTATGCTCGAAAACGTTTTACATATAGGTTTATAAAATAATAGAAATGGTTGACATTTTAGGAAAAAATAGATGTACAGTAGCTGTCTTTTTAACCGGCATCCATGGGAGTTTGCAGGTGCCGGCTAATATCACCCAAGTAACCACAAACAATTCATAGACACGCTAGACATAAAAAGAAAACAATACCAATTGCTTACAGCAGTTAACGAAGAAAAAACATAATGAATAAATATATAAAGCTTGGCTAGCGAGTGCATGTTTAAAGGAATTCTACTGTATATGGTTCATTTTATGCAAAGAAAAGCGTGCGGAATGCGAAGAATAGCAATAAAACGAACTGAGTAGACATCAGAAGTAGACATCAGATGAGATAGGTGTTGTCGGGTTATAAGAGCGTGAGAAACAAGTTGAGGTGCGTCTCTATTTTCCTATGAGTAAATGCCATCAGGAAATTATGGGAGCATCATCTGTCGCTAAGTTTTCAAACAACTTGTAGCGCAACGCGTATAATAAAACTGCCAGGAAGGTTTATGAAAATAGGGGTACATATCTATTAGGTTAGAGATATTTTGAAGAAAATGAAACTCGGAAAAGATTTGGATTTGGCCAAGTTCAGTTGTAGGTGAGGGATAAAAGAAATTTCAGCTTGATCTAATAGACTGTGAAGCTCATTAGCATAAAGTAGATGCTAGTGACGTCAGAAACAGCACAATAGATTACCATCTGCTCGTTGATCTTAAATTTGTATCGCAATGTACGACGATCGTACATCAGATAAGCGCAAAGCGCTGCACACAAGCGTTCGTACATCAGATGAGCGCTGTGCACAAGCGTTTGTACATCAGATAAGCGCCCCACACAAGCGTTCGTACATCAGATAAGTGCCGTGCACAAGCGTTCGTACATCAGATGAGCAGTAAAGTTCGAGAGCGCCTTTTTGTCAGTAGTTATTCGACGGTCGACATCAGATTCAGCCGGATGTTTTCCTGGGTTTCATGTGTCATGTAGAACAGAAAACATCTAACAGTAGAGGAAAAAAAATGCTCTCGATTTTGAAGTTTTTGTTCAGATTACGAATTCAAGCAATTTTTCAGAATGCTTAATACATGTAATTAAATGCTTGTTAATGCTATACACGTGTAGAAAAATTCTAGGCAGTTTTACTTTGATAAGAGCAGGCTGTGATTGTGTTCTGTGCATTTGCATGTAAAGATATGCTGTGTTTTATTGGGTTGCTTTATTTTCACAAATTAATAAGAAGTGAAAAGTCCATGGAGCTAGCCATAAAAAATGAGTAGCATGGGGCGCAAAATATTGATGGAAACAGTGAAACAAGATGCCTGGAGAGCATGTATGAATGAAGAGCATGAGTTTAACATCAAGACTATATATATTTTATTGGTAAATTTTTCTTGCACTTACAAATTTCTAGCGTGCATAAAACACTTTATTGCCTGCACAAAAAACTATGAAAGGAACAAGAAGAGGCAGCTGAGAAAGCCTCTCAGAAATGTCGCGATAATTTCTACTGGCTGCACACGCAAAAATGTTATGCTTTTCCTGGTCATTTGATTCTTATTTTGTATTGGTATCTTGCAGTGTTTTCAAAGGGGTGTCTAATTGATGACCAACGTTCGCATGTAACCTTAAATAAGCAGCCGTCAACATTGTTCAGTAATTTTTAGAATATTGTAGAGTCGATGCTTACAGAAACTACTCGAATAAAACATGACAGACGATGCGTCCGAACACTTTTTTCATTATATATTATTTAAATAGTGAATAGTGAATAGTGAATCAATTTAAAATACTATACAAAATTTAACATCTCTTTTGCTTAATGATATTTGATGTTGTTAATATTGTATTTGTATAAGTTCTACGGCTACGTGTTTTCGAAAAATTATACTCCTATAAAATAAATATCTGAAACTGTCCAAGTACTTGCTTCACCTCACTGCATGAATATATCTAAATTTTGTAGTAATTTGTTAAAGCTACGTACCAAAACTCTATTCATATAATAATCATCTGAAAAGCTTTATTACGACGATGTTGCAGAAAGCATGTTGAAAATCTTTGGAAACAAATATAAGTGGCAGAAGGTTTATATTTCCAAAAACGAAGTTCGAGATATTTTCAATGTATTTAACTGAATCTCAGCAGAAAAACAGAATTCATCGCGGGTAGTGACAAGTACGTAGCTGTACTATACTATACAATAGTCTACCATCATTAAATAGCGATAGCTTTTCAATACATTTGTATGCTTTCATCACCTGAACTGACCTTAATAAAATATTTTATTAATCTCAATCTCTAAACGAAAAAATTGATCACCCGTTTACAACTAAACAATTATTCTCTAATCTTCAGCCATGTTTCTACACTGAAAACTTAATTCTGGTATTGTTCAAGTACAAGAAAACAAAATTGACTTGCGTGATGTATTCTTAGTTTTGTTGGGTTTGATAAAATGCAATCCAGCTACTTTGTTTCGTATAGTTAATTTAGAGTCGACACAACTGCAATTTGTTGTTTCAACCTCAGACTGTATTAAATTTTCCGTGCATAAAGTAGCGATAACACTACGCAGGTCTTAAACTTTTGTGTCGCTGGTAAAATCTAAAATTTTACAAGGTACGATTTCTTTTCGGAGTACGTTAATTTTTTCAATATCTGCGTTTCGCCCAAACAGTTTGCGTGATCATTAATGTTTTTTACAACAGGAACGATTGCATTTGCAATAAAAAGATCAAAGCTGCTAGGGTAATTCCAGCCTCAGTTTGAGAATGAAAAAATAAGACGCTTCGTAAGCCCTGTCGATGCGTGTCTTTAACGCGAGCAGCTATATATTTTTTAACCGACTCGACTGGGAGGCCTGTGTGAGCAACTAAAACACAGACAATCTAGTCACGATTGGCTGAAGAAATTAGCGTGGTTCTCTCTATCAAGTTGTATTTTAATATTAACAGAACATCTTCAGTTCTGAAAGACTCTAAACTAACGAGAACAGTTAGACTAACTCTTATTTTCATAAATGGCGAACTGCCACTCTCAAGAACTTTGTCTAGTCCTCATCTGTTTAGACTACATTGATCCTGATTGGAATTTTTACTAAAGCTGGCTCAGAATTACATACCCAATAACTATGCAGTTGAGTCTAGTACCCTGAAAGTGTAATTTGACTCACACACTTGACTGAATAAAGTGGTAAGCGCAACAGAAAGTAACCGAAGAGATTTGAATTTTTCGAAACGAGTTATCATTAGAAAAATTAAACTGTTAATTGTAATGCTGATATGGTGTTCAACATGAACTTGCGATTTCACATATCGACTCTCTTTACAGTTCCAGACATTACTTTATTACGTGTGTGTTTGTTGGTAATTGAACAGGTATTTTAACATATTAAACAGACAAGTACGGTGGAGAGATTGTAAATTCAAGCTCCTAGAACTGAAAGCTTTATACATTTAATTTTCTATCCAAATCTGCACCCTAGTTAATTCGTCATTTTAGTGTCTCTGCATTTTAACCGGCGAGAGGAGCCGTTGTTGCTCCCTGAGCACAAAATACAAGATCTGGCTTTGGCTCGGTCCCAAAACGCTGGTAGCGGCCAGAGAGAGCACGATATTCTCAAAAGTTTTCACTTTATGGGGTCAACTGAACACGCCACACAAACATTTCTCCTTCGCTCGGGTGCTAAAAGAACACAAAATTTCATGCTTTTCTATGGTGAACAAGAAAAGCTAAATGTTAAAGCTTCTACTGACGAATTTGGACCCAAGCAAAAACCACGTTTGTGTCGTCTGCGTGGTTATAAGTTTTGTTTAGAGTTGCGGGCTTCAATTACTGAGAATGTTGGTTTTCAGTCATGGATGAGTTTTGAGCTTTTTTCAGCTGTGATTGCTGTCGTCGAAAATAACTAGTCCACGGTGCATGAGCGTTTCGGTTATCAACAAAACCTGTTAAAGTTTTTTAGTTTTACGATTGTGTAATCATTATGTTCAATTTGATATAATAATTAGGAAAACATAAATTTAAACATCAGATATTAACAGCTAATACAAAAATTATGAAACTACAAACTCCAAATACAATTCGTAGAACACTATAAATATTTACTTAATTATATTCTGTAAAAATGTTTGCAGGGGTCGACGACGAACTCCTTGAGATATTTACGACAAAAGAAATAACTTTGATAGTAACTAATCATGGAAAATGTACGCACTTTCTACCAACTTAACCAATAAATATGAAACAACTTCACTTTTTCCGATAGTTTGTTTTTGAATGGGGTCCTAGTATAAGAACCTAAATATGAAAACCGTTTTGTAAAGTGGGGTTGGAATTCTTGTGTACTGTGAGCATTGTTGCCGTGCCAGAGGGATAGCTGAGGGATACTGACACGGATTGCCAAGGTATTGCGTCAGTGACTGCCTGTTCAATATTTTTTTGATTTTTCCACTTCTATAGTCTTTTTTACATATCAATTTTTCAGTACTCGAACACTTTGTAAATAAGAGAAGTAGTGAACCTCGAGCGAATAAAGTCGAGCTTCTCAAAAACCTCCTCATTTTTTTCGGTTCAAAAGAATTCATGAGTGAACAATTATATGAATCTCAAAATCATATAATATTAGGTTTTGAACGCTGTACACTGCTCAACTGGGATATTTCGGTTATTTTGTTTTGAATGTAAATTTGAAACTAAAATAAGAGGAATACATTGAAGTAGGCATTATATTTTCAACTCCATTGAAGGTTTATCGCCATGTGGGCTCTTGTTCATTGGCAGGTTTTGTTGAATGTTTTGTTCAGCTTCTGACGCTACTGATGCTTTCCGATTAATCATGCTACTTGTTACGAGAGTAGTAATAGTATTGCTGCCAGTGTCAAGCTAGTGCAGGAATTAAATATGGCATTTGTATAAATATATATGTATTCATGTAAATCTCCAAGACGAATATCAAAGTCCAAGAGTTTCAGACAACACTCTCTGGAACACCAAGAAGATGTCGGACTAGAGGGAATTATGGAGCCTCTTGCGTGGTAGGCGACATATTCTTTTTAAAAGATCCAGCGCCAGAAAATGACGAGACATATTTTATTTGAATATTGCCCCAGTTAATTATTGGGAGACATGGTGGTGTAAACAACCAATGAAATTTAAATATTCGCTGCGTGATAGTTTTTACTAAGCTACTTCATTTCAAAATATATGTGATGTCTTTAAATGTTTCATAAGGCAACGAATTTGAATTAAGAGGGAAGTTGAATACCATTAAATAAAAACAATGATTTCAAAAAGGAAAGTTAAAAAGTTCCCTGATTGCAATTCTACCTTACAAGAAAACATGTAAGTTGTCAGCAGCAGTACTGTACAATAAATAATCGAAATGTTTGTTGGGTTAGTGATAGACTGAGGGCTCCACAGTGCGTAGCAAACATTATTGTTGGCAGCTGGTCAGACACAAACGACTTGCGTTACTTGAAAAGCTCAAACACGTTTGTAATTGGTTGGTCTAGTCACAGGAACGACGAGTCTATCCTGAATTAGATCTCAAACTTTCCTTCGGGAAACAATTGTTCCCAAAAAGATGAAATGTTGACTTTAACGTCTAGAAATATTATTTTAGTGAAACGATGATTTTTTTGATTTCGCGACGAGTCGTGAAAAGGAAATTAAATTCTGGGCGATCGCTTCTCTTCGGCTTTCATTTATCCTTTTGAAAAACACTTAAAAATACAGTTTGTAGGAAAAAAACATCCTGTCGTAGTCAGTTGAAAGTTTTTCGTAAGTGTAATATTTAAATGTCCATCCTTTAGCTCCCGCAAGATGTCCTTGATCTTTTCGTAACATCAGCAGTTCAAAAAGTCTAGGAAACTAAGCTAAGGAAATGTACAAATTGGCCTTGGTTGAAAAAATGACGCCATTGTTTGCAGTTTTTTCAACTTTGTACTGTTAGGGAGAATGAAACTTTTTGCGTACTTTTTTTGTGGGTCTCCATAACTCGGCTTTGAACTGCCAACTTCTGTACGTTTATTTCCTGTTTTTATTTCTATGTCTTTTGAAAAAATTTGGAACCGAGCTCGGTGGTTTGTTATCCGATGCAACGAGCACTTGTATTCCGCTACAAATTATTTAATTGGAATGATGAAATTTTTCTTCATATTTTTAAAGTATAGCAGTGAACTCATTGAAAATATTTGTTAATTTTATTTAAAAGCGGTAAATATGGAAGCAAAATCGAAAATAGAAGAGCTACGTCTGACAACTCACAAACGACTAGTTGTCGAACAAAATAAGATTTTTAGTCACATCCTAGAAGAGCGTCCAATTTTTCGATCGAAGAGTAAGGTCTCAAAATGAAAACAGATTTTGAATAGGGTCACATTTTTCAAATTTAGAGCTTTGAAACGACTCCTCAAATTGCAGTACGCAAAACTTGTACTCGTAATATACCTGCCAGCCCCTGACCGGTTTCCTCAATTTAACAATAAATAATCGTTACTATCTCAGTCAAGGTATTAGCAGAACTGAAATAAATGGTGCTACTGAGTTTTAGTGAGAGTAAAATCTCATTAAAGCCAGTAAAGAAACAACTAATTAAATACGACAAAACAGTATATAACTCGAACACTTTCAGAAAACAATCACAATGTGACATCTCGAAGCTACGCTAGTCCTACAGATTATGTTAGGATATGGTTTTACTAATTTTCTAATATTATGATAACACTATTATGAAATTGCAGTTTACTCTATTCTAAGGTATAAAAATCCCTATCCAGATTCAAATTGTGACCGTAAACTAGACTTTAGAGACTGTGTTACAAACGCTCATTAGTTTTCAAAATCGTGATCGTGATCCTGAACTGGAGGTTGACATGTCATCGCAAAACTGAGCGCAACAAAGGCTGCAGGCAATGTGGTGCGGACACCACCGCTCTGGAGTCGAGTAGCTGTTTTTTAGTTTCAGTTGAAATAGAAGAATGGCTTCAAAAACTCTGGCTGACGCAGATGGATGAAGGGACACATGACGGACCAAACGCAACCGAGGACAAAAAAGTGAATTAGGAAACAGGCTTAAAAGGGAACTTTTATAGGATTTTTCAAAATGTTGCTGGTGAAAATCACTTATTACTTGAAATAGTTACTTGTTTTAATGAGATAGGTGGTTGCATGTATACCATAAATGTGTTGCTATCTATATTTCTGAGGAAATTTGTGGCTAAGCGATCTGATTCGAATATTGTCTTTTGAATATTTAAAGACAACAATGAATAATTAGAATACTGTACTTAAGTTACTTTTGACTACTGTGCTATATGTTGTATCAATGTCATTCCTAATAAAGATTTTTCTAAGATGCTTTTAGGATTTTTTATAATCATTGGTGCTAAGATGGATTTCAAGCTTAAACAGCAAGTAAATGTCGACAAACAAAATTTTACGCTATGTCGAATATTTTTGCTATATCTGGACATGTTACCCCTGATATTATGAAACTCAAAACCTTCTTCTTTTATCTTATATCGGGCATAAAAAAGAATCGATCATTTCTGGAAGTAAGTTTCAGGGCGTCAAATTAAGCGTAAGATGGTAGGTCTGCATAAAAGTTTTAAATTCTATTGCAATTTCAATTGAAATTGTCTCCAATTGTGTCTTGCTTCCGCTAATTATTTGCATGCAAAAATATTGATAGAGATATTGTAGAAAAGAAATTCGTGAATCTCTAAATGAAAATTTGACTTGATTTTTCTCTTATTCTCGTATGTTTATTAAAGAACTTTATTAGAAGCGTGTGCAGTTGCAACATTGCAGAATGCCACGCTCTTGGTTCATGACTCAACTGTTGACTGCTTAGAACAACAAATCTACAATATCTTGAAGGAACAAGCGTTTTAACTCATCACTGCTTAACTTCTCAAAAATTCTACCTTGATTTACGTATAGAAAATAGTGATGAAATTCAGAACATGAGTCATTAATGGACCTTCAAATTTTCATATCTAACTAATTTTTCAAATGCACTGTGTTTTCTTGAGTGATTGTATGAATTATTTGATATAATTTCGATTGAAATGTACAGATGTATCACTTTCTTCATAGTGGCAATTCATTTGATTTCGAACGTGACAGATATTATAATTTTGCAATTTATATAAAAACTTTTACGGAGTTAAATTGATGTATATTGCTGCAATATATTGCTGATGTATATTGATTGTTCCCTTTTTTCTATTCTTTTCAGTGTTTAAATATGAGCAACTCTATGAATGAAATATATTATCTCAATGAAATATATATATTAATATGTTCTACAGAATGCTGTATTACAAGTCTTTGCGTCTGAACATTTGGCTATGTTGTCATTTGACTTCCTGTAGTGTTGAGTCAACTGGCGCAGTACTCTCAGTTCAAGAACAGTTGCAAATCGTAGAGTTAACTCACACGCTTTCAAAAACACAGCAAAAATAAGCTACCGCTTTATTAACCTGTGAGTTTCTGGAAGCAAGTGGGGAGAATATCGTAAAATTAGCCCGTTCGTTTCTGAAAAGGGTACGCAGGACGATATCGGAAAACACGGCTCGGTTAAAAGGCAGGGATCGGAAACGGAAAGGATTTGCTGTAAAGGCTGCCAGAAGGCAGCTGTGGAACAGGCGGCAAGCAGGCAGTGGAGCTACAGGCAAGAAACGTGGCTTTCTACCTGTACCACTGATCACCTTATCTTTTACACGGCTCCACCATGAAGCTCACTCTGGTCATTCAGACAAAATAACACAAAACACATAGTATTGGTCAGTTATTTTAGATTCGTTAACTACGAAACTGATATGTCTCTGAATAGTATGTATTTCGTTTATATTTTCAATGTTACGTCCGTATTTGCAGGCGTTGCCGTTGTGTATACAAAACGATTTAGATACAATCAAGAATTCTGAAAGATCTGGTCTCCGTGCCTGAAATAACACTTGCAGTTCTGGGCTTTTCAGTCAAGCCTCTTATTTTGACAGAGTTGAAAGCATTAATGTTGGTAGATAGAGACCGAACAATCACTGCCACAATCCAGTCACGAATCAGATCAATCTGGCGAGTCTCTCTCAACAAACTTGGTTCTCACGATTAAGTTCAAGATGAGGTCCAACTCCAAGCTAAAATTTTTTAAAAAGAGTGCGAGAGTTCTTTTCAATTTTATGTTGACTTTACCAGAAGTAAGATGTGTTGGACTATGGCATATTTTAGAAGGCAGAACACGTGAGGTGAAGCTGCATCTGACAAATGTACACTTGTCAGGAAGTAATTCATAAATATCCTCGTGTGCTTAAACAAGAAAAGAGGTTTCACCTCTATAAATTGTGAAGTTTGATTAAATGTTTTCATTTTTGAAGTGTTTTTTCTGTTTTAAATTGTAGATCTCCAGGAATTCTGAAACATTGACATTGATATTATCTATTGAGTAGGAATAAAACGAAAAACATAAACAAATAGAGCATATTAACGAATAATTAACAAAATATGAGATGCATCATTCTACACAGGTTCCTATGACCTATGGATAATATACTAGTTAAAATTTGCAGCATTGTAATCATTTTTTGTTGTTTTTAGTCGCTAATCAAGTATTATGAAAAGTTTCCATTTAATTTTTTATTCATTGCATGCTCATATTTATGGTAGCCGAACGATTGATCGGCACACATAATTTTTATAGCACACATAATTTTAAATCGTTAAATTTTCTCACCCAGACCTACAATTTGATATTTGAACTATGTGAATATTCATACTGATCCTGAATTTTTTATTCTTTTCTTACACATATTTTCAACACCCAACTCTATTTTCAACAATTCACTGCTTAGGTCCTTCACTTATGAGTGATTATGCTTTTGATATTCAAAATTGAGGTTTAATTTTAGCATTTCATGATTTTAGGACACTAAGTTTGTAAAAGTTAATATTGAATCGATTGAGACCATGACCAACAGAACTACCATGACCAACGGAACTACCATGACCAACGGAGCTACCATGACCAACGGAGCTACCATGACCAACGGTGCCCTGTGTTAATACTCACCTAAGCACAATACGAAATCCGACACTGATTATAAGCATTTGTCTAAGATCTCAATTTCTTGTTCACTTCACATGAGTCTTAACTATTTCTGCTTCTGTATCAAGATTTTTTTTCTCCATTTACCTGTGAGGCATAGTTATTCAAATATTTTTCAATACTGAAATTTCAGTTCAGTTTTAGCCCTGCATAACAACTTCCACAATTTTTAAAAGCTGGGATTTGCTTTCCCTTTATTCTAAGTTCTACAATAACGATCGGTTTTGGTTGGCACTATTTCCGTTTGCCTGCAGACCCTACGCAGCAGTTGCATCCACTGCCGGTTTTTCAGGACGAGAAATAATGTGTTCTCCAGGGAGTGATGATAAACGCGTTGCGGACCACCAGAGACGCGATGCTCCGGCGCCAGGAATCCCACCGCAATTTTGACTGCGATTTATTGTTCTGCAAATGATCTTAGCGTCGAGGGAGAGCTCGATTATGAGACCCATGCGTCTGATGAGACATGCCCGCCTGCGCTGGCAAGGTGATAATCATGATCCCAAGAAAGTGGCTGATGAAACGCTTTGCTATCTGGTCATAGTAACAGTTACGTGGCACACGTTTGTTGGGAGTCCCATACGACTTGTGATGACTAGGACCACAAATTACATACATGCAAAGCAGCATCTTAAGAGATGCATGCTAAGAGAAAAATACCTGCTTGCCTATTGTGGAGCACCTACTGTGGAGCACCTACTGTGGAGCACCTACTGTGGAGCACCTACTGTGGAGCACCTACTGTGGAGCACCTACTGTGGAGCACCTACTATGGAGCACCTACTGTGAGTAAACCTATTTTCGGAATTCGTTCAATATCGACCATTTTAAGCGTTGTTTCGATCATTTTAGGATTCGTCAGAAGGTACCAATGAGTTTTACTACGAAATGTTTGAATGAAATTTTCCAACATTTGTTCATATCCGTTTATTTTTTCCAACATTAAGCTTTCAACAACGCAATACTCGCCAGTTATTATTCAGACAAAGTATATTAGTGCAGTTCTTAGTGTTTTACTTCTATTTTTATTTCTTTGTAAATAAGAGAAGCATTCCTGCCGGATATCAGAGTAATTAAAGTTATCAGTGATTGAATTTCAAAAATAGCTATTTCTTGCCAATGATTGGTTTAATGTGTATAGATGTTATGAAACGGCAAATATAATGATGATGACATATCTTGCTTGCTATACAAGCAAGTAACATAACAACTACACCAATTTCTGTTTAAGAAAGAACCATACGGATATTACATCTCCTTGCAGTGCTGGCCAATTCACGTTCACGTATGGTCGGCTACACCATTGTAGCCATTAATAAATTATGTTGATGGGCCAGAACACCCAGCGTAAAGCCTGGATAACGCTCGATCAGACTCTCTAGAAAGCTCAAAAATGTTTTGCCAGGTCGTTGCTTTCTACTGATGCAGAAGTGCAGTTTTAGGTGCAGTTTGAGGTGCAGTATGAGGTGCAGTATGAGGTGCAGTTTGAGGTGCAGTATAAGGGGCAGT
>VCRD01000183.1:70893-110260 GCA_006783055.1 Trinorchestia longiramus
AGTATGAGGTGCAGTATGAGGTGCAGTATGAGGTGCAGTATAAGGTGCATAATGCTTGAGCTATAAACCGAACATTTCTTACAAGCAACGCCTGAGCTTAAGGGCCACTGGAATGCTTTCATGAGGATTAATGCTATGGTAGAAATATATAATTTTAAAATAGTATTTGTTTTGAAAAAATAAATTATCCAATAAAATTATAGATAATTTTCTACTCTTTATCGCTGTTGTAAAGCAAGAGGCTGGTAACAGCTGCATGCAAGCTGAAACATACGTAATTTATGACATGAATTTACTTATATACGTATATATGTACTGTTTGATAGTGTTTTAATAAAAGTTTCCGATTATTTTTATGTCCAACTTGTGAAATATTGTTTTGAAAAGATTGTGAAGTGAAGTAGGTTTGTGAAAACTTCATGCAAATTTCATGCAAAAATTTATCTTTACTATTTGTCAAAGCTGAATTTTTGGCTGTACTTAGTTTTTGAAGTGACCTAGAACAGGAGGTTTCTATCTACTGTTATGCTCTTGCAGTAATTTTGTTGTAAGCAAAGCAGTGGCTGGTCTTACGTTTGGTGGGTGCTGGCAACTAACAAGAATTTCAGAGGTGAGCAACACTTGATTTCATGCGGCAAACAATCGTAAAAGTGTTTTCTAGTTTCTTTCTATTGACTGTTGTTTACATTACGATAGATTTTTTACGAAATATTTTATAACAATGGATTCATTGTTATCAGTTCATCTCTCAAGCGAGTATTGACAAAAATTGAATAAGACTTTAGTCAGACTTTTTTTGTGTTTTTCATCACTCACCTCTATTGGGCAAGTAAAAGTTCTCTGTTCTATATTGCGTTTTCTCAGGATACCTACAATATTATTTAGCAGTAGTAATAAATAAACTTTATTGAGATTGAGTGCCTTTACTGCATCCCTACAGTAGATGCGTCCTGTTTTATTTCAAAGGAAGAGGTTTTCTCTTCCTCATATCTGCATTTCCGAAAAAATGATAAAACTTTCACTGACAGAAAAAAAGCTATCTCTTTATAGTCACTTCACAGGGTAAAGAATTAATTGCAGAAGTGGGAAAATGAATACATTTAGTTCAAATATTGACCATTTGTTTAGAAAAAAATTATAAAATTGATATAAAAATAATAAACATTAAATTTGATAAAGTTATCGACTTCCAAATTACATAGACTAGGCATGAGAGAATGTTTGTTTTTAATTCCCAACATTTTAAGAAAAGAAATGCTCCATCAAAACGTAGAGAAGGCTACACAACAGAAAAGGTGTCGATTGTACTACCTTCCACAGCACCAAGCCTCATTACGGCATAGCGGCTTTGAGGCTGACCTCGGCATGTCGAGTAATGCTTACACAAGTGAGATATATTGCCAGCTTGAAAAATTATCATGAGGGTGAAATATATTCATGTTGATTTAAAAGGACCA
Organism: Trinorchestia longiramus; assembly: GCA_006783055.1. Lineage (NCBI taxonomy): Eukaryota > Metazoa > Arthropoda > Malacostraca > Amphipoda > Talitridae > Trinorchestia > Trinorchestia longiramus. Next base: position 72,351 of record VCRD01000183.1, read on the forward strand.
TTTTATTGAGGCCTTACGGCGAAGAAAAGAGTTGCTCAAACAAGGAAACAAGCGCGTCAGAACAGCCATTGAAGTATATGTATGTACAGGCTAGCCATAGTTAAACAAGCGATTGGGAGGCTTATTTTTTTTCGTCTAACCCAAACATTTTGAGTGGCAAAATAGAGACCTTGAGTGCAAAAGAGTAGGGGAACCAGAATATTCTGGATCATGATTGCCTGAACGATAGACTATAATCGGGCTATAGGAGATATTCTTAGCATGATTCTGTCAGACAAAATATAGGAGTTACTTATAGGGAGCAACTTACATGAATAATTGCTGATTAAAAATACTAGCTTAACGATGTGAAAAGAATAAAAACACCCCCTTAAAACGAAATCAAGGAAGATTTTCATAAAAAAAGTTTTTTTTTCAAAGTCCAAATGGAAAACAACACAGAAGAACTCAGCAAAAGTCTTATTTATTTGTGTTGGTAAGTTATGCCCTCGATACTAAACAGTATGCATCCATGGCTAATTCTGTTCATTAACGATTTTAGAACTTTTGGCTATTCTGCATCTGAATTTTAGTAGTTGTACACACGAGTTAAAAAATGGGGTGTAAACGATTGGCAGGTCATACGATTTAGAGGTCATTAAGCGATTGTTTGTTCATATTTTTTATTTCTCATCTCATTTGCTACCCTACACTTTTTATAATCAGTGGTGACTCGCCTAATTTTATAGAACTGTTAATGGAGCAGGACTCCCCAATGATTTTGCTTGTAGAATGCCGAATATTCTCGGGATTTTCATTTTCTTTAAATTTTTACAATTAAGCAATGTTAGTGGAGCAATGATGTATTAAAAGAACGGGATGTTTCAATCCAAAGTAGGAAATAAGGGCCAGTAAACTACCGGTCTATGCCAATAGTCATAAAGTACTCATTTCAGTCAGGTTTTCATTGAGAGACATGATTAGCGCCGGGAAAAACTGCTGTGCTCGTCATGCTGCTTGCTATGATAATATTTGTGTTGGATTAGGATGAGCTACCTTTAATGCAGGCTGGCATTCTATGGGGATTTTCAGTTTATCGCTAGCGTTTGAATCTGAGCTATTGTAATGTAGATTTAATTTACGTTAGCTTACATTTGTATGTCTTTTTATAACTAACACAAGATCATATGACTGTTTTTGGCCCAGGCGAGGTGCAGTATATGCCAGAGATTACTGATTCTTTAGTAGCACTTGGTGATATTAGGAATGTACGCGTAGCCCCAAGGATGAATGATCAAGATTAGAGTATTTTGCAATGTTAGAAACACGTTATGTTTCAAGTATTTTGACTCTCATTGTCTCAAAGTGAATATTTATTCAAATAGCATCTTCCAGTGAGTACATTGCAGTCATTTATCATTAAATGAATGTAGAAGAGAACGTTCAGATCTGGAGTATGTTCCTGAATATTAGTTTCTCAAAGGATGAAGTTACTGTTGGCAACTTTAATTACCTTCCATAGGTGAATATTCGAAAGGAGCAATGTGTCTAAGGATGGAGTCACTTGCCTACATATTTTTTGAATATTGTTGTTTCTATGGGCGCTACTCAAAAGCAGAAAGCGTTTGTAACTTTCTCAATCATCCTGGTGATATTCCGTAACATATTCTTGATGTTATGAAGACTTGTGATCCTTTTGGAAGTCTTAAATCTCTAGACAGCGTCATGCATTACCCTCGAAAGCGTATCTTTATTAGAATTGTCTACTATACCTCGTCTCACGAGTTTGAAAAGCAAACAAAGGTTGACTTGACTGGAATGCGCATTAGAAAATCAGATTGATATACTGTATGTTGTTTATGACGCTTGTTACTTTGTCAGTCTTATACTAAAAAATATTCACCATGGAGATTGTCAAGTCTAGCACGATGTCAATAAGATTGATTGCTCAAAGAGAGAGCTGTACAATGTACTAATGTGACATAAAAAAACAACGAAGAAAACGGAAAACTTTTTTTCCAATGGGTACCATCAATTAGGCTGTAGTTACGGTCCATATTAGTCTCTTGATTTTATCACTCATATATTATACTACATCTGCTCATTTTTTCACGGACAAAAGAGGAATGCACAGAAATATTTACAATGCACATGGTCGTGCATTGTACTCAGCACAATGAAGCAGGTCATCAGAATCATCTAAATATCACTCGACATAGGACTAAAATGAATGTTCCCGAGGAACATTCGTTATTTACGGAGTATTCACGTTTGATTTAGGACTTTTTGCCTCAGTGTACGAGTGAGTACAATGACTTAGACTGGCTGAAAAAACACACAAATTTTCGTCTAAATGTTGCTTAACACTACAAACGAGGACACATATTTCTGTTTCTCATGGACACGAGAAAATGAATGAATAACTTTTAGCAGCTACGTAGCTTGTGTTCATGTCATCTTCTAGTTGTTTTTAGTAGATGTATATTAGTTCATGACGTTGATTTGTTTGATGTTAAGTTGAAATAAAAAAGTATAGGATTTAAGATTTTGCGGAAAACATTTACTCAATTTTTGTTAAATGCTCTTTAAATACAGGTGGATTTAAGCTATTGTTTGGTATGTCAGAGTTTTCTATCAATCTTATCATTTTTTTGCTCAAAAAACTTGTCTTAAAGGAAGTGTTTGTTTTCGTTGAAAACAACTAAAGATTACTTTGATATAATGTCATCATGCATGTACGACCAGTTATAGTACTACAGTTTCATAAAGTCTAACTCTTAGTAAGAAATGATGACGAAATCTGTCTTCCTTGCCACACTCACGAGACTTCGCTCCTTTCGAGGCAGACTGAAGCGACCGAATACAGAGTCAACAGGAATACAGCAACAGGAGAACTCTGAAACTGTTGGTTATCTTACTGAATTTCTAATATCAAAATTTCATCCTTCTTACATGGTGTAGCTTAGCATATTGCCCTGTTTCTCCTGCACGGCAATGTTATCAATAGATAAGATACATAATGGAAGTTCTGCGAATATTCATGAAAAATATTCAGGTACTGATAGTACCACGGGTAAAACTGAAAAAATAGATTTTATTTCATAGATTCTTAATTTTATCACTTTTAAGGCACCGAATTTCCACGGATACTATCTAGACCATGTTATCCGTAGATAAGATACAGAGTGGAAGTTCAATATTTATTAATGAAAAATGTTAATTGAAAGGTAAAAATTGGCCATAAATATTGAATACGTTCGTCTACATAATAGCTTTAAATTAGTAAAATCTAAACTGTGGAACTTCCACGAGAACTGTCCGGTAAAGAAATATTTGTAGAAATGCTCGGAACAGTTCATATTTATGCTGTGTAAAGGCTTACGTTGGGTAACCTCGTAGCTAAATAACACAGATTTATTAAATAGTAAATCCAATAGTATTGACTACAAAGTTCAAAAAAAAAATTAAAACATAAAAATTTGAATACGGATCAGTAAACATCTACTTACATGTATAATAGACTGTGTATCTCCATCTCTTTCTCTGCCTCTCTTTATATATATATATCTGTGTGTGTCCGTCCCATTGCTTACTATTCATTACTGAAAAAAATTACTGAACTGAAGTCAAAACGGGTATACATGTATTATCAACACTGTATTGTAGATACCAGAACCATCGGATTACTATATAAAATAATTTTCCCCGTTATTAGCCTCCCTCTCCTACACAGGCCATGTTATCGGCAGATAAGAGACAGAAAATAAGTAATGTTATATTCATCAAAAACATACATGTAAAACAATTATTCGTCGTAAACCTTTAATACTTTGTATTTGTAATAATTTTAAATTAGTCAAATCTAGCGAAACTTGTAACGCAACTATAAGTCGGAAAATCCCTAATTTTATTACTTTTAAAATGTGGAATTTTCACATGAAGTACATAGTTTTCAAATAAATACTACCTATTTATAGCACGCGATTATTAACTACACTATTACTTGTTTATATAAAAATGGTGTACCCAGCCGTCAAAAATGACGACAGAGATTTTGTGATAATACCCGTGCCATCAAAAATGAGTGCAAATACTGTTGGAAAGATATTAAATAAAATTGCATATAAGAACGCAATGCAATATATTTAGTTTTATATATATTTACAGAGGACAAACGTTTTAATTATTTATTTACTGACAACATTCCTAGTGAAAACTAAGACACTTGGTTTTCTACTGCTGCAATTGACGGCAATTCGTGTCATATTCGGGTACAATGTACCCGAATCATAGGGCAATTTCCCACCGAACTCCATATCCACGATACGGACTCGAGTATATAAAGCTCTAGATCTCTCTAATTTTTTTGAAAGTGACACGAAACATATGAATAAATAAACAAATATATGAATAAATATATAAATACACGACGGTCATTCTTAGTATTAGATTAAATTAGATTAGTTCACAAAACAAACGTCGAGAAAGTCTTCGGACTCTACATCAAACATTCAAGTATCTCGAGCTGACAGAACATAACACTCTACGGATTTTACAAAGAAGATTTAACTATCATGGGGACAGGTTTGATTCACCTCCAATTTGACATTTAACAAATGAATAACTTTAATGTCAAGTGTTAAATTTACTCTACATGCAAAAATGTTTATAATTTATAATTCTTTGCTCGCTGTCACCGTTAACGCTGAACTGTATCCTGGATAAGTCTCCTGGTGGCTGCCTTTTTTTAGGACACCTTGTGCGAGTCAGTCATGGGGGCATCGAAGTCTTGCTTTGAATTTCCAGGGAATCGAAATGAACATCAGTTTGTGAAGGAACATTGAAACTAAAGTTTTAAGGACGAGGAATGTGACATGTGTGTCCGAGGATTCTAGTTTCGCCCTTTTTTAGAAATCCATAAATCTTAGAAGCTGAAATCCTATCAAAAGGAATTCCAATAATTCATTAGTGAATTAATTAATACAATTATTTTTAATAAATAGAGCACTTGCTTGATAGTTGAATAGAAAGCTGTGCCTGGTGTGCTCACGACATAGCGCTGATTCATGTCCTCTTTAAATCGACAATAAAACACCAAAAGTAAATACGGACACGTAATTGAATATAAACAACTCTTAGGCCTCTGCAGTTGTCAGTTCGTTACGCTTCTTCGAACCTGCACAAGTTGTCATCCTTTTATCGTTATTTATTTACATATCTTTTAATAAATAGTTCTAAAATGATATCTTTTCTTGACATGCTACAACTTTAAATAATAACTATTGCATCATGGTTTCCAATCCTTGTCGTATTTAAAAAATACGTGACTTCAAAAAATACATTTTGGCTAAACAATATCAGTAATAAAAATATTATTATGAATTTTATGTTTCTTGTCTGATCCTGGTACGAATAGAAAATTTTGCAACGTACGGTATCACACAATTCTAAGATAAATTAATTTTACTCTGACTCGTGTTTGTTTAATTTAAGGACATCAAGAATTGTGGGCGGGATTCCTGCGACACATTCAGGTCAGGAGAGACAAGTTATTTTTCTCAAGCACTTTATGGCACCAGAGTTTCAACAGAAGTGTCTTGCCAAAATCCATTTCACGCCAAGTTGTGTGTAGCAGTCTGGGCTTCACTCTAACTCACGCGTGAAATAAGAAAATTTCTTATAAGAATATGAAATGTGTCTTAAGAACTTAAATTTGTCAGAGCTACCATCATTTCTAGAGGATTTTGGTCACCGAATGAAATTCAGCAAGAATAATATCGTCGAAACTTGCAAAACAAAATTTTTGGGAAGATATTTTTTTGGGATACCACGTGCATTGTGATGTGTCTCACGACCACTACCACGTGCATTGTGATGTGTGTCACGATCACTATCACGTGCAGTGTGATGTGTCTCGACCACTTCTACGTGCATTATGATGTGTACATGTTTGTATTGGCCTTTATAAAGTGATTGCGTAGAATTGAGTATTCATGATGTACATTGCGATCAAGCGGGGAATATTCATAATGAATGATTTTATTTTGGTCGAAGAAAACGGTTAGTTTCACTGATAGCTTGTATTGCAGAAGGAACATTAATAAGGGTAATGTTAAAACAGTCCTTAAAACGTTTTTATCGATCTCAAATGTACCTGTGAATCATACACTATTACTCGTAAATTTCTTACCGCGTCAAATACATATTTTTGGTGATTATACTAAATTTTTCCCCCAGTTCAAGGTAGAATTTGCTGTTTTCTCTATGTAGCTGAAAGCAAAGACGAGGACATACGCGGTAATAAACACCTTATATTAAACACTTAAATTGATCTTCAGTTCTTAATGGCGGCAAATGCGAAGTGGCCTCCAATTACGACTGAACTATTTTGTGCGACTTCATTCTAAGTTACTTTACTTAGAATCTATAGTCTAGTCATGCTATTCATTGCCATAGTTCACATACGAATAGTACTTGATGTATGAAATACTTGTCATACCAATATTAATCGACCTGTAATGATTTTTAGGAACTGAGAGAGCTCATTCGATGCATTTCTTGCTTTCTTCGAATAAGAGAAACCGGTTGTCTGACGTGTTGTACTCCATTTCCATTTGCTGCCCCTGGCTCACAATCTAATACTAATAATGACTGTCGTGTGTTTATGTATTTATTTATTTACATATTTATTTATTTATATGTTTCGTGTCACGCTCTTAAGAATAAATAGGAAGAAATTAGCACTGGTGGTCTTGATTTCAGTTCACTGGTAAATTAATACACTCATTTGCGATACTTGTACAAGTGCACTATAATAAGTCACTTTCAAAAAAATTAGAGATCCTGAGCCTTATATACTCGAGTCCGTATCGTGGATACCGAATTCGGCAAGGTATTTAATATCTTTCCAACAGTATTTGCTATCATTTTTGATGGCACGGTTACACTAGTAATTATATAAAGGAATATAAGTGTGGCACGTGTTTACAATATGTGTGAACGCATCGTCGTTGTACAATGGGAGGTGTTTCTTTGTGTCAGATCCCAGCAACTTAAAAGGGTGTGTATTCAGGCACAGAAAAATATGAATTTAGATCTTTATACTGGGACATGAATAACGCCAGCCACGAAGCATCGCCTTTTTACGTCGCTGGCAGAATTTCCATACGGTGGTATTATATTCACTTACTGTCTCACACAAATGTTACGCCAAAATGCTGCAAAAAGAACTGCGTGGCATCACAGTTAGTAATTCTGTAGGCAGAGAGCTTATGTTATCTTAATTTTGTAAGAATTTTTCCTCTAATTTTTAAAATAGTTTTTTCGTCTATTTCTATTTGAGTCATGAATAGGCGCTGTCTAGTATCATACATGCATGTACACACGTGAAGTTGATGCATCTTATTTTAATCGAGGTACATTTTGAGTCAGGAAAAAATGAGAAAAAAGAATGTATGTAGAGTTACCTAGAATTTCATCATAGAATCAGAGTAATTACTGAGGGATAATTAGGTGCTTGAATTCATTTGATGAAGCTTGCAATCCAAGGAAAAAAGTGTTCTGTAATCGGCAACCTGGAAGTTTTCTCACTGCAAAACGCTTTATTTGACGATGTCAGCCTTTTTTCCTGTCCATTCAAGCTAGTTTCCTTCATTCAGCTCAAAGGAAGCAATATATTTATGTCAAGAAGTTCATGGATTATTAAGGATGCATGCATGGCTAAATTTATGATTCTACATTATCTCAATCAAACTCGACGAGGCACGCTTTCTAGAATTTCAATGGTCAAAAAAGCTTTTACGAAAAGTTCGCTTTTTTACGATATTAATTAACAAAAAATAATAATATTAGAAAAATAATAATTTCTTGAATAAAAATGAGTTATTTTCCTCTCTCGAATTCAAACTGGTTATGAAATTTGAAATTTGAGAGAATTTGGGTCCCTGATGCCATTAAACTGAGCGTGCTTGCAAGAATATCTTCAAAGCAATGTAACTTTCATTCATGTTCTCTCACGTTATTTTACAGAATGATAAAGACTCAGAAATTCTGGCGAGTTTTTCAAAAAGCGTCTTCATTTTATTGCACCTGAACAATATTGGCTGAAAGCAGAAGCACGACATTAGAGGTAATATGAAGAGCTCATGGAAGATATTACCTTAGCAGTATATAAATGAGGCTCTTCAGAGGCCTTGGTATATGGCAGAAGGATAAAATGATACAGGAACGGCTGTTTAAGTTACGGAAACCATGACTGGAATGAGAAGATCATACAAATGGTAACCGTGATGTGGGAGACCAGATGATGCACATGGTAACCGATAACATGACCGTAGAAATTTCACGATTCAAATGTAATAAAATTGAGGTTATATGAAATAAAATATATTTTTTACTTGTAAATATAAATTAATTAAGTATACATATTTAATACAAAAATGAAAAGTTAAAATTGTTGTCTAGATTCTGATATCAGTTCAATAATTCACATAGATAGAGAGATAAATAGAGAGACAGATATGGAGATGCACTGTGTATTATAGTATTATGTAAGTATTATAGATACTAGCCCTGCAGCCTTACAGGGCACGATTAACCGAAGAATAGCACTATCAGCTTCCCTTTTCAAGATTTTCACCATTTCCAAATGAAACACTAGGGCCTATGACCCATGAAGCTGCAGTCACGTGTTGTATGTTCAATTTTATTGACTCGGCACTTCATTGGCTCGGCATCAAGGAGATCGTGATTTAATACTTGATGAAGTATATTTCATTTAAACACATGATATGATTACATCAATGCTTTTAAATAAATTAAAAGCTTTAGGTTCGAAAATCTAAATTACTTTGCTTCTCTACTTTGTAGAACATATGATTATACAATGTATATTTCTGTTGCTTTCATGACGCATTTCTGCTGGTTGAAGAGGCATATCTGAAATGAACAATATGGAAACAATGCAGTCATTTGGAAAATATATTCTGATTGCTCTTTACCGAATTTTAAGTCACATCATAAAATGTTAACGTATCTCGCCACATGAAACAAATTATTTATGGCATCTATGAAGATTTTATGTGATTCATTCGCACAAAACAAGGTAAACAACTCTCTCTATTTATCGGACCCATAGGAAGTATTTTCCTTCTTTACTGACCTCTAAAACTGAACCAATTCGAGCTGAAGAGCAGTCTACAAGAATACCTTCTTTCCTAGCAACCGCTAGAAACTTATAAAGGAGTTAATTTTTTTATACTATACAAATCATAATACAGTAATCTATTTCCTAGTGGTGATCTTTTAACGTCAAATTGGCGTCTTTCTTTTCGCTTAGCCTTGCTGCATGTTCACCTATTCTCATGACACGTCATCTGCTACAAGCTCCCCCACCCACACATGCTCAGGCCCCTGCTCTGTATAACTGACTTCATCGTTTAGCACCACACCAGTCCTCGGGGCGTTCAAATCGAGCCACTATCTGGGCTCGTTTCATTTACGGCACAAACAAACTTGGATCAATGGCATATTGCCCGACCTGTGAGACGGTCTTTCTATGTCCTATATTCCCAGCTCTTTTATATTTTTACTGCCATTAACTCGTAAAGGCAGGGGCCATATTTTTGATGACTACTTCGAAGCACACAGGTCTTCATTACCCGTCCAAGCGAAGCCTCGCGTCGATCGAAGCTCTATACTTTAAAAAAGAACTTCACACAAAATACAAACCTTGCTGGTAAAGTGGATATTTTTTCTCCATTTATGGAGATGTTTGCATAGATTGGACGACCTTGTTAGCATTACTGTCAAAACCGATGTTGACAAAAAAGCAAGCAGCTCACAGTAAAGGCTGTTTGTAAAACGAAATGTCGTATTTTAGAATCATTTGGAGCACACGTCAACTTGATTTGAACAACCAATTTGTTGTACGGTAAACCAAACCCAGGCTTGAAAAGATTTCTGCGAGTGATATTTCGATATAGGGATTTAAAAAGAAAATGTGCGCTTTTGGAGACAATTTGCTAGTTAGATACCTACAAAGACAATGTGTCGATCGCTTTTTCCATCGCACCTTGTAACGTTTTTTATTGAACGATAATTTTCCCAATTCAAGTAATGAAAAAATACTTAAGCAAAAACAACTGTCAATCGATGTAGAGCATACGTCAGTTTTGATAGAAATGTTTTTGTATTTCTTTCAGGTGCAATGGGGGACTAGCAACAAAAATTATTTGTCTTCTTCTCTCCTCCGATGATAGGAAACATTAGTGCCAGGTCCTATTATTTTTCCTTATATATGGAAGTTAAAAAAATCAGTTGATGTCTTTGGAAAATACTAATCTCTGACTGGATCGTCATTTGTGTTTGATTAAACTCAAAAAGTCTATCGAAATCTCAGTCAGATGAGAAATAGCAATTGAGCCACGTTTAATTGTACTCGAAATTAGTGAAATGATGACCTTGCCATCAACCTCTGGCCGTTCAGTAAATACTGGTACAAATATTTCATCATAAGATGCAGCTCACACCAATCACGCACAGACGCCAGAGTAGGAGTAAGATAAAATGTTGAATGAGGTACTGCAAAAACTCACTAAACAATGATTGAATAAAGAAGTCGTATGTAATGCAATTTATATACTTAGCGTCTCTGAAAAAGTTTGAAGAAAAATCAGGAAAAGATTCTATTTCTTCACGAAGACATATAGCTTATTCACTTAAGCTATCAAAAGCTAGATAAGATTAGGTCTAGCCAACACACTTGTTAATTTAATATGATTGCTAGTCAGCGTGACAGTTTTTTTATCCCTAGTTGAAAGAACGAGATTCAAGCATGTCATGATTGGCGTAGACGTAGTATTGCCACCCCTAGGCTCGAATTACGCAAAAAAATATTGGTTCACTAATGCTAGTTTATTACGCTAACTAATTCCTTGTTTGCCATTAAGTTTGAAGGACGTTTCCAGCATGAAGTTCCTGAGGCAAATGCTTAAAGGAAAACAGACGAGGAAACATATCGATAAGTTCTTAGATTGAAATAACAAAAAAATCATGTGTACTTAAATTATTTTTAAATTAAACAATTGGTTTGCATAGTCCCAAGTATGATGGCAGCCAAAATACCAATTGCACGTGTGTTATTTTGATTTCTTTTAACAACTTTCTTAACGCTGCTGAGCGTCTCAGAATAATGCCTGGGAAAGAAATGTATTCGCATTTTTTGCGCTTGCATAGGTTTTGTAGTCAGAACGCCCACCACTGCCGTAAGGCAACAGTTCTATTCAGACAGTCGACTGCCTTGCAAGAAGAGTTTGTTGCGAAGCTACACTACCAAACCACTTCCTTTATTTACTTCAACGCCCTCACACTGATGCCGATCAACATTTGAACTTATTTTTTGTATAGTAATACGCGTATACGTATACAAAGTGGAGAAATATTTTCAACATGCTGCAACACTTTATGGTCATATCCTTGAGTTTAAACTTTTCAAGGTTCGTAAAAATGTTGGTCACGTTCCATAAGAAAATCATTGAATAACACACTGGCGAGAAAATCGGTCGTTATGAGTCAATATTTTTGCTCTCGCAGCTTCAATTCAATTTAGCTCCACATTTTGCGTCAAATTCAAGATGGCGCCATAAATTCGAGTATCTCTTTGGCATTCTCGACGACCCTTTGAAACGAAACTCGATGATTTTGAAAGATGTTTAGTTTTTGAAAACGCTCTTCTGATGAACGTGCAATATCGTCCATTTAAAGAAGAGTTTATATGCATAAAATTTTGACTGTAGAATTTTAAGACAAACAGTGAGGCAATTGAAAATTAGTTCTGAGATAACTTATATAATTTCACAGAGTTCGACTTGATTGAAGAGGTAGTCTGAAAAACGACGCACTGATTGGTTCCCGTTAAAACCTCAAAGTTTTACAATCCTTCTAATTGGAGATCAAGCTGTTGCATCCATGATGCCTCGTTACGATTGCTGTGGCAACTAGGTAAACGAAATAATGATAGTACTCAATATAACTTCGAATTTAAAATCTGATTACAAACAATGTGAACCTTTAAGGTTTATGAACGAAGAATGTTGAATTAAAAAATAAATGAACCACGCTGGCGAACTATTCGTCAAAAAATTTTCATGTGCCCACTTTAATAACTAAGGAAAGAAGTTTTATTGCTATTACAAGTGGGATAAATTTGTTAAGTTTTAGTTCACGAGCGCTAGCCAAAGCTGGCTTTCAATTTCCTGGTCTCTAAACTGGAGTGGTTGCTAGTCATAAATAATTTTGTTCCAACCGAAGTCATTCTGGCAAGAAAAACTGACCTAAGTACTCATCTGAAATACTAAAAGGCGAATTTAAGAAGCGGTATTTCATGTGTGATGACTTAATAGTTCTATATACTCAAATTCTTGAAAAGTTTTGACAGTACAATCCATCTTTAATATGGTAACATGTTGAAAGACGCTGTTTGACGCTTAGAATAGAATAGAATAGAATGAGGCTATAGGAACGAACCTTCTGGCCCATTCTTGGGTCGGATAATTACTTCGATAATTATTCGGTTGTTTACCCAAGTCCCATGCCGTATTTCTAGCAGCGTCAACCATGTCGGCAGCGGGATTCGAACCCGGGTCTTTCCGCTCGAAAGCGGATTCGCTCACCAGTCGACCAAGCTGATGATGGCCCACTTGCACTGATATTGGAAACACAGCCATTCAATTTATATATTATTTCAAATGAAGCATGAAAAACTAATTCGAATATTGTCATTAGAATAGGAACTGTCCGTAGCTTTTTAAAAGAATATGTGCAACTGACCTCACTAGTCCGTTAAAGCAACGAAAATATGAATTTCTTCATTGCAGTGCTGCTCAAGCAACTCTCTTGCTTGTCAGAAAACAAACTGATTGATGTATGTTAACTGTAGAAAATCATTATGTTCATTAAATAATAGGTCATCAGTTCGCCTGTGTGAATAACAATTTGAATTCTCCTTAAAGTAACATCGATGAAGGTAGCACATTGTTTGTTAGTTCTGGGCAGGACCATCCTCTGGGTGCAGTTGCAATTGCAGTTGCTAAATTGCGGGCCAATCAAAATTCGCGTCAGTTTTTCATTTTTCAGCATGAATTGTCAACTCGCGTGCGGCTACTATTAATAAAACTAAATTGGAACTGTCTATTCCAAGGGTGAGCACAAGTAAATATTACGTTGGGAATTGGTTTTTGTGAAATCTATATGTACCTTCTTCGAGGTCCATCATCGATGATATATAACTAGATAAAGGATGCACTAATATATTAATCAAATTATTGATCCCTGATCGATTGCCCCATGCATTATAAACTAATATGTATTCCGAATTACATCAATATATGTACTCTGAATTTCACGGAGAATTTCCACGCGAAGGGTGTGAAGGAAGTGAAGGATAATTTATAAAGAATTTTCCGAAAATAATTATTCAGACTTACATTTGCAAACTATGAAACTCAAAAAAGATGAGTTGAAAATTTATTCTAATTTGAATGGAATTTTTTTTTGACAAGGAGTAAAGATTACCCAAGATGTCATCTGAAGACTTAATGCGCTGAGAATTTTTTTATTCATGGTACATTGGTTGACATCAGAGTCAGAAGAACAGAATAGCATCAACCCTCTGAGAAAAACTGGTCCATTATTCATGTGAGAAAGTATGAAAAATTGCGAGTTCTATTCAACAGTTTGAGCGAGTTTTTCTAAGACTTTCTCCTTGGAAGTCCACCTTACGTTCAGGTTTGTTAATTGCTCTGAGAAGTCCAAGCCACCATCGTTCAATCTATGTAAGCACCCAAAGTCATTGATGGTGTTAGATGCCGAGTGAAGCTTAATTTGTGCTACAGACAGGTCCTTTCATGGGGGAATTTTTCTCATGGATCTATTTGACCACTCGGGTACGCAACTTTCCTATTGAGTTATTGCGTTTGATAAGTTGCGTTCTTGTGTTTTTTTTTTGCTGAGCAAATTGAAAACGTTTTTTCTTTCTAATTGAAAGAAGTCATTACAATAATTTTTGATTTATTTAAGCTTCATTCTGAATTCAATTAAACTGTGATAAATTAGCTCAGTTTCAACATCTTATTGGCGTATTGCTTCTATTTTTTCTAATCTTTATATGTGATAATTAATTTCTAATATATGCTGATGTGTAATGTACTATACCATTATTATAAAATGCGGCACAGTAGTTGTTCTATATGGTTTTCTTCCCCTATGCATTCATAATTTATTTCGCCGTTTGGTTAAAAGATTTCAATAGAGATGATTAATTGCTCAACCCTGAAACTTGTGTACATAGCAGTATGTTGAACGCTAAACTTTGAAACTGCCAAACTTGCTAAATTTGTTACGAGCATCTCCAATTAACAGACAACGTGCTTCAACAACACGTGAATTTAGAAGATATTACATTGTCTCAGTGCTACCAACACTGATGTATGGTTCTTATTTCTTGACTGGGTTAAAGACTGCATCACAGTTTGCTAAGTTTTACGTTAAGTTCCCGCAAAGTTTCAGGTTTGTGTCAAACTTCGGTTCAAGCTTAGTCAACTTTGTCTTAAAGAAAATCTTGGGAAGAACATGATCAACGGAACAAGGGATAATTGAGCTGGGGGAGCTACTTTACAAGCGCACTCCTAGATCACAGTGCACAACTGTTATAATGGCTTCTACGAGGCTAGATGCAAAACTATGTAGTGGCAAATTGAAATAGCTGCAATCTTTTTTTTAATGTTATTTACAAAACAAGGTTAATCAGGGCATTCTAACTGTTGAATGCTGGGTTAGATAAGCTTTCTGTCTTTCATTCTGCAGCCACACCATCGTAGTTAGAGCAGCCTTGGACTTAGTTGACTTGGGTCTTACAATTCCAAGTGTCCTCGTCATCTCAGAGCTAGCGTAGTAATCCTCCGTCAAGTCCTCACTGCTACTAGTCTCCAGCTAGCACGCCGAAACAGCCCCTGCTCAAATAGAATCTAAATTCGTTCTTTTAGTCATTTTTCGCCACAAAAACAATCCATGGGCATAAAGCTATTGTTTATGAACAATATTGAAAAATAGCTTGGGCTTTTACGCAGGTTTCTCGATTTATAAAGAATGTATGCACTGTTTTAGTGAACCAAACAAAACACACATGCATATTTATATTCGTTCATGGTTATGGATATATGTCTATACCGATTTATGTATACGCTATTGAATGCACATATTTCTACACCTTTGTAGAGGTAGCCCATAAGTGAGGTATTTAAAAAAAACAATTAAACCACAAATGTCAAAGAAATGAGCTCGTAGAAACAAACTTCACTTGACACAGAGAGCAGACTTTCAAGCTCCACAGCCACGCTGAGTAGGAGGCAGGAGCGGCAGCCCGTGGTGTGGATTCCCTTTGTGATGTTGGAGCTCTTTTCTCTCAGCTACAATCAGTGAATAATTCCTTTTTTAATTCTGTTGTGTGGCACGATCTTCTCATGGCCAGCACACGCTCTGACGACTAATTTACTGTGTTGCTCGCGTCCTGATTCTCATTGCCAGAGCAGGACTGTTATGTTCAGGGAGCGCGGAGAGCTGTCCAGGAAATTCATTCATCATATTCAGCAAAATATACCTGTGTCTGTCAGAGATATCTTATGACAGAGTATATGCCACATATCAGGTACACATAGAAGTGCTTCTAAGGACGTCAGTGATATAAGAGCCTAATCTGTCGCTGAGCGGATTAGATAGAAACGATATCTCCGCTGGTACTGATAGAACTCATTTCATGTCATAGAGTGGCATTCAAGAAGCAACATCGAAAGACAAAGGTGACATTAAATAAACACCACCTAATAGAAAAGCAATTCCGAAGGGCAATCAAATACATCAGTGGTATATTATAAGAGATCTCTTCCGTCTCAGCAGTCGCTCACTATACTATCACAAGTACAATCACTCACTCCAGCGGGCGTTTCCCCTTTAAACTTCTACGTTGTTTCAACATGTTTCTGCTCATGCACCTGCAGTACTTTCTTATTTTTACATGATCTCAAATTTGTTAGGGTATCTATAAAAAGATTAATTATGGGATATTATTATAGAATATTGTTTTGACCGCATAAATCATTCAAATTATTATAACTGCTCTTCTTCTTTTGGTTTCTGAAAATGTAGACCATACGCGTCACTATACAGGTATCATCAGTGCACCAGAATTTCGATACTATATATATATATATATATATATATATATATATATATATATATATATATATATATATATATATATATATATATATATATATATATATACATACATATATGAACCGCTCATGAATACCAAAATATTCATACGGCCAATATAAAGAACAATAGGAGTTTTAGGCCATTTTTACTTTAAACTTCTTCCCTTTTTGTAAAGCATCGTTAAAATTCAACATCGTAGTAATTTACTTATTCTAGGTATTAGTATTGCGTTTCCTGATTGTGATGACTCCGATATTTTTGTTCAGATTTCATCATTCGCTATAGAAGCGTGCACTAAGTTTAAAGTCGAGAAGTTTGGCATCATGAGATTAGTCTGGACAAGTGCTCTTCTGGAATTATTTACGGACCCTTGACTCTGAAGAGTTGTTTATGAGCTCTCCAAGGGTCACCAGGGACTGCTCATGACAATATCATCGAGTTATCAGGAGCCAGTATACAATGAGTGTTAGCTCCAAGATAAGGGCCGATGGAGGCTGTACAAAATGGCCGCTTCTTACCCTCTTTCTATAGAAGCCCTCGAGTGCTCACTCAAAAATGTTCGTCAACAAATGCGCTGGAGATGAGGGGGAGAAGAAGTAAATAAAAATTATGGACTTGAAATTAGATGCACGCCGTGAAGGAATAATTAAGCAAGAATGTCGAGAGCAGCTTCCATTTACACCTCTGCTGGAAGAATTCAATTTGTAGCAAAGAATTTACAAGTAACCATTTATGTATACTTTGACATATATACAATTATTGAAACTTTACGCTCTTATCAAATAAAGAAGATAAATTTCGATGCATATTTTAGCAAGGTAACAGTTGTGAGAATGCAACAAAAATTCAGAAACAAAAAAATTTTTTGGTTTCACACTCACTTACTGTTTTATGACCACTGAAATATTCATATCTTTGCTACGTATTCCACACAAATTTAATCAAATGTGTGGTAGAGAAATTCCGTGAAAAATGAATGTATTTTAGTTCTCTTTATCATGTGGTCTACAACAATTTAAATTCGATTGGAAATAAGTTAAATTCAGCTTAAAATGAGCAACGTTTATAAGAGCGTTAAACAGTTTCATGTTTCAATTAATAGAAATGAACGTACGATACTCCAATAAAGATTGCTGGTATTGCATAATATTTAATGATAATATCTAATATACATGAAGGTCACATATATTTCCCCAGTTATATTTTTTCTTTCATGAGAAAACTTGGGCTAGAGCATCACCCACTACGAATACCTGGGATTGCTGTGAGACAAGTCATATTTTTGCATCATTCAATGCAAAAAAATGTAAAACCAGCAACGTGTCAAGACACTCGGTATCATACCAGCAACTGAAAAATTTCAATATGGGTGACCTTACAAAGTGAATTTGCAAAATTATTTGTTAGTGGGAATTTGTTTTATATGGATATTCTTTATTCTTGTTATATTCTATAAAAAGTGAATACTTTATAAATTGGTGAATGTTGATATTGTAATAGGATATATTTTTATGAATGGTTGTTATACCATTTTAGTTAACATGAAGTTTTGATAAATGCGTTTTATGGTGACTAAATACTTTGAGGTTAGATAGCAACTTGTAAGTAAATGAGAGTTTCATAACTTTGTATTTTTGAACATGAGTGCAGGGGATGACAACTTACCTTAATTGATTACTTTCAAATACGAGTATGTATGTATGTAACCGTAATATAATTGTGAATAGAACCTACTTTAAACACAATTTGGATACATACAATTGAACATGTCGTTTTTTGTATTGAACATGGCTTATTTTTATTTGAACTTGACTTATTTTAAAATGAAACACATTATTTTAAACTCATTTTGAATTACACTAGCCTTATTTTAAATTGAAATCAAAATGATGTATTTGCCAACTGAATACAAGCGTCAAGCTGGGACACTAGGAGGGAAGCCGAATACACGGAGAATAAAGAGCATGTCGCAGTAATTATTATTCTTCCCAGTGTTATGCGCAAGCTATTTCTCGACGCCTCCTACAAATGGAAACAACATCTGTTAATTGGACTTTGCTTTGTCAGTGTTGTTGTTTTTGAATGAGATAACAAGAATTAAGCATAAAAAGTTATTCTTACTAATTGGTTTCATAGAAAATTGAAAAAAGCGACAAATTGAGTACACACGATAAATTTTAAGGGGTAAATGTGAGGTGATATATGCATCTTCTGAGACCAATCAAAAGATTGCGTAACAACCATATATCAAGTGTGTTATTCAGAGCTCCAATTTATGGATGAGAATTGCTTAACGCAACCATTTCATTAAGAACAATTTGCTGGAGAAAATTGCACTGGTGAGGAATAGAATATTATTAACTGTGATGAATAATTTATGATTTTTCTCATCAATTCACTACAAACTTTAGATGATAAAAATAAGCATTTTTACTTGGAAAAAATTTCTGGACTATCAATTGAGCATGTATGAAATATTTTTTGCCTAACAGCATCTGGTCGTAGAATTAACGGAAATTCTAGCAAAAACACATTCAACTTTTCTTATCTGAAGAAGAGATGATTTGCTATTAAGAAGGTTTTCTCTTCAAATTTAGCAAAGTAACAAAAATCCTAAGGTCCCTTCTATTCATATTGGGTGGAAGCTTCAATGATTGTAGACGTTATTTAAAAGTAATTGTTTCAATCTTCATTAAGAATATGCATTACTGGAAGAGTTTCAGCACGGAAGTTACTGCAGCAGATGTCAGCCATGGACTCAGTTGTCATCATCACGAGACACGTTCAGCTTTGCTGAAAGTAAAATAACACAACAGAAAATATGTTATGTCTAGCGCTGAGCTATTTTGGTCAATGACTGGTAAATTGACTAATCATTTTGTTCTGAACAGACCATACAATTAACAGCTGGGTAACAGCTAGGTAACGATATTTGCCGAAAAATATCTGTGCCAGCAGTGTGCAGTGTGCATAGCTCTTTATTTGATGTTTACTTACCAGTAACTAATTATGAAAGGTATTGTAATTAAAAAGAATGAAGCACGACATACGTCATAAATCCCGATAATTCTAAAGGTGTGTATATTTCTGCGAAAGTATGTTATTTATATCGTAATAATAATTAATCCTAAATGAATAACATATTTAATCAATGAAAAAATAAAAGATACATTGTCTTCTGCTTCACATTAATCTCAAAGCAAAGTACGTAAGCAAATTGTCCAAAAAAAAAAAAACGATTCGTATTAGTGAGTCAATCTCACGGCTGAACAATCTTCATTTCTGCGAGAAGACAAGAAATAGTGGGCAACCACCCAACTAAATGAGCGCCAAACACCTCAATAGTTAATGAACGTTACATTGAATGCCCAATTAAGATCCAACTGTGCTTGCCGTGCCTCTTATTGCGAAGGGAGCCAACAAAAGCTAGCGATTGAAGCACTCAGCTGAAGCGTCACTGCGTTGAGGCCGCTGCCGGTATGAAGCAACGCTGACAATTCAATTGTTGCAGCACAATGGTCCGCCTACGAGCTACTGGGACTAAAGGAAGAAATGGGAGTACATTTCCCTCCCTACCGCTTCATTGCGACAAATACCGACGCTCATATCGTATGTATGTTCTGCAGGATATTGTTCTGGTGGGTTATAGATAATTCACTTGGTGACTTAAAAGTAAGGAAATTGGAGTAGAAGAAGAGAGTTGTAGGTAACAAAGAGAAAGTGGAAGTATAGCGAAAAAGAAGAAGAGTTAGGCAGAGTAATAAAACTCGTTCTACCTACAAGCTTGAGCACGGCTTTGAGTATTAATATCAATCAGCGTTTTACTCCCGTTATTCAGCAGTCGAGATTTGACCATTAGTGAGTTAGATAATACCATGAATAAGATCCAGGTGTTGTGCATTAGCCATATCCTATTCCATGTGCTGGACATTCAAGGGGCAAATCATCCGCTCTACCAACCAAGCCAGAGGCGAGTAGCAGGTCACGTCAGGACTGGTAGGTCACACACAGATCATGAACTACATATTAGGAACCATAAACTTTAGAGACAAAAGCTTGACAACAAACTCAACAATGCATTACATAATCAACAGATACACTTCAGACTTAGCTGGAAGTGCCGGCTCTTCATTTTTCATTTTTCCCCTTCTCTCATCTTCTTCCTTTATCTTATTTCCACTTCTCGATCTGTTTTCTCCTATTATATTCTCCGCTCTAAGGCTATCCAATCACCCGCAGGACTGGTAGGTCACAACCTTGTTTCTGTGGTACCTACAACTCGTCGTGACCTCAGTACTTTTTTTCAGCAGCGGTTCAAAATAAGTGTAGCTTTTGTTTAAATTTTCGTCGATGTGTTTCAGTTAACTGATGAGGACCTGGGCGTTTGCTCTATATGGACTGAAATGGTGCGTTGGACTTAACGTACACCACACATCTCACTATTATTCTGTCATCGTCGTTTCGTATCACTTACTTTATGTACGTACTATAGGATAATTTGTGAAGGCAAATGTGGATATCGAAGTCTTCACGAATAACCCTACCAAAATAAGAGCTGTGTGAACTGGATGAATAGCACTGCATTTTTCTGAGTGCTTTGGATGTTGTTCATTGGAGTTTTAGGTAATGTGTATTTAGTATTACTTAAGGAAATGCAGTGATATATTTTACTTATGCCATGTAGAGATTTTTTTCATTGACGTGTTAAAATCGTCTAACGTGTTAACAGTCACAACGTTCTTTACTTTGGAGAATCATCCCTGGACATACTTTTTGGAACTTTTGTTTGAGAAATTGAGCCCAAATTCTTTTCCTGAGAAATCAAAAGCATAAACTGTGCCTCGAATTTTAATTTTTGACACAAATTTCTTCTTGTTTTGCTTTTGTTGTAAGTAGTCTATTGCATTTAATTCTATAGATCAGTACTTAAAAGATCTATTACTTAATTCAAGTTAGCGTTACAATACGTTAATGTTACATCGTTGGCCGGCTCAGGCTTTTAGCATTCCCTCCCTCACTGAATTCTACTCTGTGGAGCGCTAGCTTTGCAGCACTGGATGAGCTTTGTTAGCTGCTTTTCATCAGAGATGGAAATTTGAGCGTGTCGAGATTGCTCTGTGTTTGTGTCTATCAAAGCTTGCCTGCTTCATGCACTGCATAGTCCGTGAAGAGGGAACGCAATCAAGGCAGTGAGGTTCACACTAGCGTTGCCTAGCGCGTACTAATCTGAACAATGCTGTGAACTCTTTTGTTTTCTTCTTTTAATTCTGGTAACAAACCAGACAACTTGTTGCTCATATTGCAAAGTTAATGCTTTAAATTCAGTGCTATCTTTTAACAACTACTCTTATGTGAGAACATAGATAAATACATGTATAATAGAAGATGTTTATATCTCTAATTCTTACATGATTATATGTATTTGCTCATTTTTTGGACCTTTCTTTGGTTTCCCTTTTTCAAATTAATTGGCGCATTGTTCTAACACTCGAATAATTCTTCTACATAGTTTGATTTGATAGTGATGTTAAAAATAAAATCCAATTGCTATATATGTCAATAATACAAGGGTGGCAATGATACGCCATTAGTGGGACATTTGTGCTTATTTCTTCATATATTCAAATGCCCTCCATGCTGACCCCTACACAGCTCTACTCTTTTCTTAGTAAGACTTGCCATTTTCCTGACATACTCCACACTCATGTTGGCTGTGAAGTCCTCCAGAATACGTGTCAATTCTGCCAGAGTGCTTGGTTGACTGCTGACAATGTGGGCTATGGTCTGGGCCTAAAAACGAGTGATCAAGGAGGGACAAGTGTGGAGAGTATTGGGATCAATGGTAATTCGTCTGCCATGAAATCAATCTCAGCAAACTTGGATTTCAAGAACTGAAGACACGGAACTATCACGTGGCAGCTGGTGCTGTCCTGCTGACGTGTTCTTCAGTGCAGTATAGTGCGATTTTTTTATCAAAGTTAGATTCAGAATAGGTAATTTTCATAAAATTTATGAGTCATCAATTTTGTAACAGTTTTAGACCCAACTTAGTTAAAAATGACAACTACAACCTGCATATCAATGACAGCAATAACAGCTAAAGGAAGACAAACCCCTTTTTAAAAAGAAAACTTTCATCAATAAAGAAAGGGATTTTATTATTTTATCCAACGCCTTACGTAGAGATGCTACTAGTCTGCCACATTCCCAAAGATTCTTAATTTCATAAAGTTTTCGAATTTTCCTAAACGGTATTAAAGAAAAACTACCCTCACGTAAGGCGAAGAATTTTATTGATAAATTTCAGATTGATATCCTATAATACTAACGACAAACTGCAGCCAATGAACAAATAGTAATTTTTATCTCCCATTATAATGAATTTATCTTGTATCAACACTGGCATCATATGCAGAAGATATTGCTTGGTACATTTCAAGGTATTCATGTGCATTGAGTGGGGCTGCTTGAGCTGACGCTAGAGCTTGCTAAGCAGGGATAGAGTTGCTTGTTCTTAGCTATGCAAATTATGCCACACGAGATTACTCCTTCTGATCATTCCTAGTTATTCTGTATCATAAAGTACAAAACTGTTATAATCGTACGTGCTAAGAAGCTTAAGATATATTCAGAATAGTGTATTAAAGTTCATTTTTTGAAAAGAATTCAGAATCGAAACTTTATTTGGCAGCAAAGAAAGAATCATGGATGTTCAGATGTTAATATACGAGCACTGAGTTTTCTGTTCTAATTTGAACCTTGGCCATCAATCACCAAGTGGCGAGAATTCAGACGTTAGAGAAAAAGAACTGGAAAAGTTTTGGAAAGCCATTTGAAAAGAAACATGCGGAGGCCTTTGCCATCTATTATTGCCTAAAATAATACTGAGCTTACTCTTGTTGCCTCGTTCTCCTGCATGTGCTGAGACAATATTTTCCCTGTTAATCAACAGTAAAATGAAAAACCAATCGCCGTTGAAAACAGAAACGTTGAATGCACTTTTAAATTCGAAAAGTTTACGTGTTGAGACTAACTGCTCGCAGTAACAGCGAAGAAAAGAACGTGTGACTTCAGAACTTTTTAATTTCAAAGACACTATTAACGTGTGCGGACACATACCTAGTAAATACTGGCTTCGGTTTTTGGAAACACCGTTTGATCTCAAAATTCTGTTCTCCGTGGTATTTTTCTCAAGAAATATACCTGAGACTTTACAATGGGTTTAATTTTGGCACAGTTTTTCTATTACAGTTTTGATGACTTGAATGCCTGAAATGTTTGAAGTTTGAAATGTATTTTTTCACATTTGCTACTCCATAGGAGTGCGCGTCTCAAGTCACATCGAAGGGAGAATCAGACTCAATTTTGAGCACGTATGTGCTTTAATTTTTGTAAACATTTGAATTTTACATGAATATCATTTGTTAGATGAGTTAATATTGTACTCAAAATAATGCAAGTTATGCTCGAAAAGGCGAAATCGTGGAATTGTACATTGGATGTATCATTAATAATTGCTGGAATATTTTAACCACATACATAATTGAGTTGCAATAAAGTCGTCGTGTGCATTCAAAATAAGGAACTCATATCCTTATTACATCTGCAGTTACACCTAAGGTACAATTAATACTCTCTCTTTGAAGGTAGGGAATGGTGCAAGTTGAGAATGGCCGTGCAATATCTTAGGAACAATTCTCTCTTTGGTCTCGAAGGGCAAATACAGAACAGTTGCAAGTTTTGCTAGAAAGGAAGTTGCAGCTCCAGAAGTGCTGGGGTGAAGCCAACACTTGACACAGCATCATTTCCTCAGGACTTGGCTCTTCACTTGGGTCCGTAAGGTCAATTGAGGCCCTGCAGTGTCGGTAATAAAGCTAATTGGCGTCGCGTTCTCTGCAGGCTTTCGGTAATCTGCGTAAGCCCAAGATGACTAAGGCTTCAAGATTAGGAGGCCCCAGAGGGAGCAGTTTGTGGCCCAGACTTAGGCCTTAAAGGAGCTGTCTCTACGACCGGCATGGGCAAGTTCACTATAAAGGTATTGGCAATTCATACCATCTAAAAAATATTTAGCTGACTTCTGAAATTTATTTAGAATTTTAGACTAAGTGCGCCGAAAACGTTCACTTCAAAACAATTGATTCTTTTCAGAAATACGGCATGCAACAGTTGTTGAACAATAACAGCCAAAAATGTGGAACAAAATGAACAGAGTTGAATGCAAAGTAAACATGTTACTTGAAATTGGGAAAGAAACACAATTAATACAGGGAGGACTATCTGGTAAGTTGGATTACAAGTCTGAGGACGTAAAGTAGAAGCATTCGTAGGTGGCATCAACATAGTTGGTCGTTCAGGTTGCATGTTTTAAGGTTTTTCAAATTTAATTTAAAATTGGAATGAAAACATAAGTCTATCAGCAGAATTAATTTCAAAACAAAGTGGTATATGTATTTTAAACCCATGTGTGATTGTCTCATATGCAGAAAACTAAAATATGTAAAGTTTGCCAAATATTTGCGGTGTATGGGTAGTGAGGTATAGATGACACGTGAAGGGAATTATATTTTCTATCTGCAAGTACATACTGCTATTACTCACCTACTGCAAAGGTACAGTATATAGTTTAAACCGTTCATTGTTTTTATCAGGTTCTAAATAATATGTCTGGTACGAACAGGTTCTCAGAAGTGTTAGAGAATTGATTGCTGGCTTAGCAGAAACTTGTTTCCAAGTCTCTTAATCAGTGCTGTGTTAGAACACATAATAAAAAGCTTCACAAACCATACATTGGCAGTAAAAATATTCGTCAAAGCATGTTGACGAGAACATTCGATAAAATGGGTATTTTATTGAATATCTAAAATTAGATCTAAAATGGTTATGTTAATGGTGTCTTGCCATAGCTGTCCACATAGATGTTTCTATTCGTGAGTTAAATTTGAATTGGAGCATGCGAGATTAATTTCTGGTTTAAATATTGAATTGTCGAAAATTAAAATTTTAAATTATAATAAAAGATGTTTGCGTAGCGCTAGAAGTTTTCCAAGCTCGGCAGCAATGTAATTTGGGATTTTAGTGCTGTACATAGCACAGCTGTCAACACTCTAAAATGAAATAACACAAGCTGCGTATTCTGGTCAAAACGGTTCAGATTATTGAATCTGTTAAAAAATCTATCTCAAAAACTCATGCCCGTCCCCTCCAGAAGATTATTTATACTATGTAAAACATATTTGTCGCATGTCAACAAGGGTCTCAGAACTAAGTTTTCAATTTAGAAGAGAATTTTGCCTTCCCTGAATATTCGAGCAGCGGATGAGCATTGTTTTGTGCTTGAATGCAGGCTTCAGAGTATTCCTGGTTCTCTATTTTCATAGGTAATTATTGTTCATTTTACCAGTGCTTCAATATAGAGATGATTCACGTTTTCATAATGGTTTAATAAGGGGAGTACATTCTCATATATTTTGCTTCATGCACCCGGCACCCGAGCATTAAAAATAAATACCTCACCCTAATGCAGTCATTTGCGAACGCAAATACCAGCGATGAAGTTTGAAATGTTATTTCGCCAATCAGAACGAATAAATCATATTTTTCCATGTGTGGATGCCGAGGAGCAAATGTAAATACTTGAACTGTTGCTGTAATTGGCTGCAATTTTTGTCTTCAACCAATAAAAACTATCTATCTTAATTAGAATACTGTAGAATAAATGTAACTCTAGCACTGACGAGTGTAAACTTTTTAAACAAAAAGCGAGCATCAGTGAAATTAAACTTGATGTTAGAGGGAAAATCACAGAAAGTTTACCCCACACAATAAGCAGACGCTGAAGATTAAAGCATGGATGCATCATGCAACTGCCATCGAGGCGTGTGCTGAGATGTGGAAACATAACAGTTATCATGTAGAGTTTTTTCGAATGGCTGGATTTACGAGATGAATTCGTGAAATTCAAAACCATGATTTGCGTACGTTAATGTAGAGACAAACAAGTACAATAGCAAACAAGGGATTATTCCGGAGGGGAATATTTTCATCATATATATGTATTAGACTTGGTGGATTAGAATCATTTGCTTAACAAATAAACATGAAATATAAGCAAATAATTCATCCACTGAAGAGGAAGAGTCTCCGTGTTTTCTGGTTCACGGTCTTGTCTACACTCCAAGCTGCTTCTATGATTTACTGTTACTGTTCCTGTTACTGTTACTGTTTGCTTCACAAACTGGGTCTTCACAAGCAGAGTTCATCCAACCTCAAGTCTAGACTTGAAATATTCGACTGCTGTCAAAGAAAGATGGTAATTCTCTTTGAAAGTCATTTCAAATGGCAAAAGTGAAAACTTAAGAGTAATGTGTGCGAGCATGAAATAAAGTAATGACAATTGCTCATTTGATCATTCTCGGCAGATTTATAGCCGGTGAATTGTCATGTGTTTTAAGCTAACAAGCCCAAATAATTCATGCTGTGGATAGTTCTCCACATAGTGGCTACATTGAATTGATACGGTCACCAAATAGGGCATTCAAATCACGTTAAGGCTTCTTTTTATCTCTGAGTCCATCAATACTTCTAACAACACAAAACCTAGAAGTCGTATTAATCATGATACCGATGCAAAACCCAGTCAGGAAAGTCAGAACGTGTTTTGGGATATGAGAACGTGCCACTTCATATAATGGTCTAGACTAAAACTCGTTGACACTATTATTGCCCGCGTTAAAATGTGCATGTGACAGTATTATCGAGCAAGTGTAAAATCCACGAGTAGTGTGCTGGTAACGACAGGCTTTGAAGTAAGCGGACCACTGCATTACACCGATATGTGGCATTGTAACTCGGTGTTATTGACTGATTGACTGTAAAAGCAGCAAGCTAAGCTGAAATGATCATCTTGAAAACGTGTACTGGGAACAGATTTGAAAACGCTTTAAAGGCCAGAACTAGTCACGAGTACTGCAGCGAGGGAGGCTAGATCCTGGGTTGTAGAAATACCTACTTAAATGTTTGAAGTTTCATGGTTCGTCTAGTTCTCTCTCATTATCATGCATTTGAAACAACTTACAGTGTTTTGTTGAAATTAGAATATGAAATACATCTGACATCATTTAATTCACAATAAGAAACTAACATCGGTAAGATATGATTATCATGGCGGATAAAGTAAGAAAACCAATTTCATAGCAACACTGCTCATGAAAATATTAAAGCAATGCGTTATGTATACTTTGGTGATACCTTTTGAAACATGAATACCCTCCACAGAACACGTATTTTTTAGAGGAAACGCGAAAATCAACACATGCAATTTGAATTGAGGGAATATCTGCTGATTTTATGTCTGAGTACGAAAATTTGAGTCCAGATAACTATTCAGCACTGAATGCAGATAAAATGAAATAACACCACCCGTAGTAACTACATAAAATCATTGTTGCCATTCTGAACGCAGCTTTAATATCTTTGTCACCTGGTTGAAGAGTTAGCAATTAATTTTAATCTCTAAAACTGCATGTTGACGTTTCATAAATAAGATATCATCGTTCTCCAAAATGATTTTTATTTCCCAGCAACACTCACCACGTTTTCTTAAATGACTAGTGTGTGTGCCCGTTAAAAATATTGGGTTTTAATATCGTGCATTTGAAGGAAGAGCTTGAAGCAACAGATTCTCAGACCTAATCAGAAAGTCTGCTGATTTAACTTCAGCAGTTAAGAATCTGTATACCTAAAAGTCTACGGATTTAACTACTAGTATTTAATGGAGATTCCCATTGTAATAACATAGGAGAAATTACGCAAAAAATATAAATTTATTTATTTAATGATACACCCGTCGTTTTATTATATAGTGTTGATTGCTTAACACAACAAGACTCAATTATTGGAGCGGTAGTGTGATACGAGTGATGTTTATGAAATAAATAATTGAGAAATTAGCACTGAAAAAGGAACATAAGTGAATAAGATCTCTGAATAAGAATTTACATCACCCTTTAATTTGCACTGGAATGAATTGTGTCATCAAATAAAATAGAAGTCTCTGAAAGTTCACCTGCAAAATCTTTAAAAAGGTTCGCTATATCGAGGTGAACATCAACATAATGACGAAATAACTCCCAAAATCTTAACTGGATCTCAGAGATCATTCATTTCGGTCATGTGGAGATAAACAGACAAAATGATCGTAAGGCGAAATTTATGGGAGATAGTGCGGTTGAATATGAGCCCCACTAGCGCAAGTGCAGCCCAAACACTTGAAGAGTTAAGTTAACGTTTTACTTCCATCGCCCTCTCACGTTTTATAGTTTGTCTGAAATTTTCATATGATTTTGTGTTAACTGTTCCGTCGATAATTAATTTCATGTGATTTCAAAGATTTCCTGAGATAGAAAGTTTCGTGACTTCGCTATCAAAGAGAATTATCTTGAAGTCAGTACAGTCAACCCTCGATAAGTCGGGCCTCGGTAATCCGGATATCGGATAAGACGGACGTCTTATCCGTCTTTTTAGTAGTTAATATTGTAATTTCTTTTATCCCACAGGCTAAATATTTTAAAGTATACAGCATTATAGTGCATACAGTATAATGTATTATGTATTTAGGCCTTTTTAAGGTGATTATTTGTGCATATATAGGCATATATATAGGCATATCGGTTATTCCGGACAATCGGCTAATCCGGACCACCCTTCCCCCCATGTAGTCCGTCTTATCGAGGTTGACTGTAGTATTTATCTGATGTACATTGAAATTAATGATTGGGTTGGCTAAAGGAAACCATGCAATTCTTGCTAACGTCCAAAGTTGCAAAAATTACAATAAATTTAAAATTTAAAATTGCAAAAATTTTAATTTAGAAAAATTTCTGCCTGTACCTATAATTACAAGCAAACGTTACACATGCCACCTGTAAATATAACTCGCTGTGATTCGAATCAGTATGGTGCAAGTTAGTCAAGAACTTATATTCTTTCAATACTAATTTTTGTCGGGCATCCACCTTACATTCAATGCTCTCTGAGTACTTTCATTTAAAACGTTTCAATTTCTTTAATCGTAATATTGAAATATTCAGTCTTTTTTATCTTGTATAATTACAGGTTTCAGTTCTGCGTTTATATGATCAAAAATGACATTTTAATTGAAAATGACTGGAAATTTAGGCTTACATTTTACTATCATACTTCAAATTCGCAAAACCTAGGTGAAGCAAACTAGGATGAGGTCAGTATTTTTTTCTTGTTTGATCTATGAATCAAAAAGTAGCCTGTGATTTCGGCTACCTAGTAAAGAATTGTCGCAGAAATCTAACTGATATATGAGTGAACGAAGAGTTTTAATTTTTGATTTACTAGACGGTCAATGGGGCATCCTCCCTCACGTCTCCACTGTGCAGCAACACACAACAGCAACTTTTCGCCTCTAACTTAATCTAGCTGATATTTTAGTGCCCTAAAGGGAGACCACAGGGAAAAATCTCCAAAAAAGATGAGTTCGAGTTTTAATCTGGATAATGCACAAGAGCTAGGCGCTTAGTCTCCAAGGAGTGGATCTCTATTAGATTTCTTGCCTGCCAAAATCGCTTGTGGATTGGAGAGAAGCCGAAAAGAAAGGCTCGTTGGTCGAGAATAATAGTTCATTGTATTCTTGTTCAGCCAAACAATAGCTCAGCGAACCGGATGCCACCAATGCAGACATCAAAATTGCTGCACAAATTCTTCTAGTCTATTGTACAGGACACATAGTTCACATAAATCCTTAGTATCATTACAGTTTCATGACGAAATTTGATCGAAATTTAACAAGTTTCACCGTTTCATGCTTCGTGGCTGAGGTTATGGAGTTATGGAACCATTTGCATTTTTAAACTGGACTCTTTCCATTTGTTGATATCTTGTAGTACGATTACAACACTTTATATTTTAAATGTGAACTTACTAGGGCTTTATGATGCAGTGCATTATGTTCTTTGACTTGAAATCATAGTTTCTTGCTAAGAAACTTAAACCTCTGTTCGTATTTTTGACGTTTTATCTACTTGCTTGTCATGTTGAGGTGCATGCTGGTAGTTACGCCAATATGTAGTTCGTACTCTGCTGCTTCATCAGGTTAGTTCTTCATTGTATGTTGGAAATGCTTCAATGTTATTACTGATTCTTTGTCAATATCAAAATTCGGTTGGCAGTTTTCTGTCTATAGCAATAGTCGTTTGGGTTTAAATAGTTACTCTGTTTTGCTCAGTCAACGTTTGTGACAGCTTCGTTTCATTTGAAGACTTGTTTATCTTACTGCTGATTTCAAGGTCAAGGTAGTTGATAATGATGTAGAAGAGCGGGCTTTAGAGCGGGCTTTCAAGCATGCTCTTCTACAAATGATGTAGAAGAGCGGGCTTTAAATGCTTCCATGAAAGACCTCTTAATGTTATGTGAGTCAAGTTGTTAAATGAATCATAACTCGTTGAATAAAACCAGTGAACCAGTTTCACATACATTGAGAATAGTGATGTACTTTGTATACTATGGGCTTCCACGTCGTTCTAAAGCCTTTCATTGGGAACATTGTTGAAGGCTCGCTGAAAGTTGAGCTAAATGAAGTCTATTGTTTTCGTATTGTCGTAAATATTCTTAACTTTTCCAAAGAAATAGAGGAGATCTGTGAGACAGTAACGGTTTACTTAAATCCGTGCTGGTGTCTTGTCAACTCAGAACTATTTTCAACTCAGAACTAGTTGGACCAAGAAAGCGAGGTATCGTCTTCGTTACGCCCAACATAGAGATTCGTGATGCGATATTTCTTGGGCCTTAACACGTTGCCTCCGATTACCTGATTGGTGTAAAACTTCACTTTGTACGCATAGTCACTAGAAGGATCTGAAAAAATTACAGAACCTAACCTAAGTGGTACACATACGTACCACTTCGGAGTCAACGTATTAAGTACTTGGTGACGTTCTCTCTTCGTTCGGGTGGAAACTGATAAGAATAGTAGTTCTATGTACGAATACACTGGATTTAAAATAGGCAGACCCCTTGCATGAAAAAATAGCGATGATGCTGAGAAAACTGATAGCGGTCACGAACTATTACCTATACCTTTTCCCTTTACAAACTATTTATTTAGCATTATTCTGTGCACACCTGCCCATTTGTTGAATATCTTGCAACTATTTAAAGAAAAATCAGTGTATTTCAAACACAATTATCTTCAAGTACTTTCAATGCATAAAGAATGAAGAACTAAAGAATGAAGTAAAAAAGTTCGCGTCGGGCTGTAAAACTTTCTATTTTACAAAACCTTTGTTAAAAACTCCTTGGCCGTCTGACTCATTACCAAATATCAAAATTGCGTGTTGTGGTATCGTATTGCTGAGAAACATCTCTCGTAAATCAATAGAGGAGCAGTACTAGAACAAGAACAGACTATCACTGTACTTCATCCCTGATATTTACCTATTTTAGGAACAGAGTTATAAA
Source organism: Trinorchestia longiramus (assembly GCA_006783055.1). Taxonomy (NCBI): domain Eukaryota; kingdom Metazoa; phylum Arthropoda; class Malacostraca; order Amphipoda; family Talitridae; genus Trinorchestia; species Trinorchestia longiramus. Next base: position 104,088 of record VCRD01000183.1, read on the forward strand.
GAGAGGTATGCCAAGCATATATTTGTATGAGGAGATATGCAAGCGCCAGCTTTAGGTATACTGCATAAAGTCATACTTGAACTTCCGCATTGTTGCTTATCATAAAAATTTATGGCTTATAGTTGGTTAACTTATTTTTGAAATGCAATGCATGTTTTCGCTCACCAGAGATCGTACATACATGTAATGAGGCTTGGTCACAGCATGCAAAGGTGCCGATGCATCGAACCACCCTGATCCTGCTGACGCGCTGCAAAATTGATTTATCAACTGTTGTTGATTGAATGCCTATTGCTCAATGATTGGGTCATGATTGACATGTGATTGGTTAGTGATTGGCGGGTAATCTTCGTGAAACAGAGATTGCACCGATCAAGATGTGGTCATGTGCCTAAAACGATCAAACGTGGTAGAATTACTCTGTGCAACTGTCCATTTCATGAATGTATGTTACATAACGTATGGAACTATTGAAGGATGGATATAGAAAAAACTATAAAAATAAATACAATAAATTTTGATTCAACAACTTTACTGGATTGAAATATACTAATAATTTTGTTTGTTTCTTATCGTAGAGAAACAGCGGTGCTGTCGCGTTGTGCAAATTTTTCTAAATGTGAGATGGCGTGATGATGTTTGCACATAATTATTTAAACTGCTTTCAGCGGCATGTGACCTCTGGGTCACCTCCCCTTAGTACAGTCCATGTGCAAGGTCCTCTATGGGGAGTCCAGGGAACCTGGAGAAGTTTATATTTTTATACACTTTATATCATTTCTATGCATGGAAAACAAACATTTTTGTAAAATACGAATGACGTTGTAAAAAATCGAATTAGTACATTTGGCTTGGAAGGATTGAACCTAAATACAAAAGTGGTAGAAAAAGACATCGATTTTAATTTATTTTGGCTTTTATATTATCAAATCATTAGCATCTCTCTTCTAGTTCTGTAGCTCAGGGGCTAGCAGGTCTATCTCGAGGCGCGTCGGCTACTGGAAGCTTATTTCTTGGATGTGCGTGTCTCTCACTGAACATTGAAAAAATAAATCAAATGGTAATGTTTTTCATATACATTCAATCATTGTAAAAGATGTGTGAAACAAAAAACTCATATTAAAAGATTCAGCCCAGATACATGTTCATTAATTTATTTACACAAAAGATGCATGAACTGTCCAGTTTGGTCAAAAAGTATTCCACACAGTTTTAAACAACTTATTTATTTAAGTTTTAATGAGTTATGTTGCATAAACAGAACCAAACACATCTTTCCTTGCTTGAGGGAAATTAAAATGAAATCTCCTCGGAAGCCATGAAGCAAGAGAGACAAAAGTTGGTTTATTTAATAGAACAAATCCTCTCACATCTAATACGTGTTGTCACTTGTTTAACTGATAAAAGCTAACTGGTTGGGTCATATGTAGGAAAATGAGTTTATATAATTAAATACTCCTAAAGTTTAGTGACACGATGCACTGCAATTCATTGTCCAATGGTTAGCACCCACTATTTAGGGCCCATGTCTAAGCCACTACGGCTATGGTCGTGGTTTGAGAAAGGCAGTGCAGCTCTAAATAGACCTGATAGCTACAGAAGGCTATGCGTCTAGGAACACGACACTGCACCTGCTAACAAGTCTGGGTCTTGCGGCTTGTTGGCTGTTGGTCTTACACTCATATAACTTCTTCTACCAGACCTCAACTGTCATGTTACTTCCCAGCTCACTTGATTGCAACTCCTACTTTGTGTGAGACACACGGCAACGAGAAATCAGTACATCAAACTGTAACGCAATGGACGAGTTCAGGTCCCGTGTCACTAGAGTTTTTCTGAGTGGAAATTGGGACAAAGTGAAAAAGAAAGTATACTTCGAGACTGTCATCGAAGCTACAGGAAAGTTTATGACATTGCGCGTGGTGATATTCATGCATAAAATGTGTGTAGTTTGTATATATTAAAAAAATAGAAACGTAAGTTATTTTCATCAAAAAAGTTATGATCTTCGTAGTTTAATTTATCAGTATATTTGACATATGAAATATATATAATATATACGTACATATAAGGGATGAAAAATTAAGTACAGATGTATGCTTCTTCAGCCATTGTCTCAGACTCATTTTATGTTCCAATTATGAATTAATAATTGCAGATAATTAAATTTTTCGAAAAAATAATTAGTGTTTTTACTTCGATGATCATTAATTAAAAAACAAATGATATCTTACTTTGATAACACAAGAAAATTGATATTTTATTGAAACAACTTTCGTGTACAAATTTATAAATTTTACTCATGTGAAGATTTATAAAAATTTAATTTTTAAGGTGGATACATATTCATTACCTACCCACTATGTACTTAAGAGTGGTAGAAAATACGTCGTATTCTGTATAGGGAGAATTCAGAGACTTATTCTGACTTACGCAGATAAATTGGTTTCTGTGTCTGAGAGGTTTAAGATAACGGAATGATACTGGCCACGGTTCTCCACTAATTTTTACGGACTCTGTATCATAAATAAATGATTAAAATCTCCACCGAAATTTTGCTATAAACAGCACACAGGGCATCTAGAATAATACTGAGTGGTAAATGTAGGCAAGGGAGAATAACGTACGTCACTGGTTTAATATAGCACGACATAACAGGCATTGTAAGATTATAAGCGAAAGTTACATGATGAGGTGAAACCAATGTAAAATTGAACTTATTCAATAGAATGGTAAAACACAAGAAAGGTAAGCCATAAGTTAGTGGAAGGATTAACGACAGTTCATTGGGAGTACCTATGATATCGGGGAGAAATTAAAGGAAAAAATACTCGTGGGAAAAGTCATCAAATAATTGAAATTTCAGCAGGACCGAAGAACTAAAACTCAGAGTCAAAATGCTTTGCAGAATTGACTTTATTAGTTGAGAAAATAGAGCAGAAAAAATAAAATGGATGAGTTACAAGACACAAACAACGGACATAAATTAAGTTCACACGGAGAGAAAAGTGATGCAAAAAGTTGTAACTCGTGAAGAAGCATGAAACAAAAGATCGTCTTAATTGGAGTGACAGAGCTACAAAGGAGGGACGAAAATATCACAGTGAATCTTTTCGTTGAATGCAAGCGTGCTAAAGAATTTTTTTTTAAATGATAGCTAAATTTTAGTTTGGGCATCATGTAAACTTTATTCAAAAGGAAGCCACTTTTGAACTACTATTTAACCTTTAACTTTTACAGCATTAAATCTGTTAGCAATGAATGAGAGCACGCCATTTCTTCAGATTTGTTGGCAAAATTATTGATGCTTCTTAGTTTAGGAGCTCAATAAAAAAGAGTTTTAGATTCGAAAAAGTAAACACTTGAAACTTAGCAGAATTTGAAACGAAGAAATTGAACTGGCTTTTTGAAGAACCCTGAATAATTTATGTTTTTTATAATCTAGACAGAAATCTTACAGTTTAAGTACAAAAAAAAAAATTCTTCAAGCTTCACCAGTGAAATCGAGGTTGTAATTATCACGAGCGAATTTTCTTGAAAATATTGTTTTTGTTCAGCATTCATTAGAAAAGTCGCCTGTGCGTTTCACATAACCACGAACAATATTCATTCCCACTGAATCGTATTAATATTTTAACTGTCATATTTTTCTTATTTATGCACTTATAAAAGGTAATATTCATTGAATGCGTTACATTCCCGTAAGCCACTAAGAATTTTTTCATTCTGTGGGACATTTAATTCAAATGGTCCTAGCAGCAGAATGTGTACATTTGAATTTCATTGTATTGTTCTGAAGCTGTAATATTTAACCGAATTATATATTCCTAGTATGTTCAAAACTTATATGTTTAGAGTGATATTCGCCTATCTCGATCTTGTAAAACTGGTGAGTGAGATAGTAATTCAGAGTCTGTCGATTCAGCATTTTCAATTTCTTTTGATATTTCAGACAAAACTGAACGCTTATTTAACTCATATGTCTCAAAGGTTCTGTTAATTCTTTCTAAATTAGTGAAATGAAATCGTGCACAGCATTTGAAGGGTGACACGGTTGAGCTCTCCAGCGCACCTTATCAGTGGGTGATGGCCAGCGATTCATCCTGCCCAGAGCAGCCCATCATTCGCCGTCAGAAGAACCTTGCGCCTCCGATCCTAGCTATTGCATAATTCAACAGGCTCTCTTGCACTCACTGAACATTCGGCCCCACTCCAATAACTTCCCTTCTCAAACTCAAGAAAAGATCAGAAATAAAAATTTAGCTTTTGCTGCCGGGATAAAACTTCGACAAGGCAAACTCGTTCGGAAGACCGAAGCTGCGAACGTGTTTTGGAGAAGAGTGGCTGTGGAAACTTGTCAACCAAGATCAAATAAGTTTCCATTTCTAAATTTTTAAATTTAGAAACGGAAACTTTTTCCTCTCTATTTCGTTCCATGTTTTGAAAACTTGTGACAGATCACTGTGTAGTGAAATGGTTAGTTGAATTCTCAAGATTTTTTGCACAGGGTTTGTTGAGGAAAAAATTATGGTTCGGTTAAAAATCATCAGGATAAGATGGCTGCTCAGCGTGCCTCCTGTGTGAATACTAACCAAAAATGCATACGTAAGAAAGTTAATAACTGTGCAGCAACAGTGGTAATAAATGTATTGTGACGAGTGCTCGCTCATATATACTATAAATACAGAAAATATGCTAACATTATTATCTTGATTGTAAAAAATCTAGTTTTATCCATACTAAACAATTTCATCTGGTATTTTTAACCTTAGTATCCTCCAACAGGTTCTTTGCTGCATTAAATGCTTGTATCTACCTGATTTATCATCGCATTTACTAGTTTTTTAAACAATTTTTGGGTTACTTCTCAATGCTTTAGTTTTATCTCTATTCGTTGACGTAGGATTTTGAAAAATGGCAGCTGTATTTAAAGACCAAATGCTTCACACTACTTCATTATGAAGAAAATACATGGCGCTAGATCTGAGCTTCTGTGCGGCCGTTCAATAGTAAATCCCAGTGTCAAAACTAGAAAGAAATCCTTCTCCGAACAAACAATACGTTTTATATGATGATGCTACACACAAAATGTAGTTTCATTTATGTCATGTTCACATTTCAACCTCCATCAAAGTCAAGCGATTTTACCGTTCCATTGTCTTGCTATCACTCTATAGAAATATTTCTTGGCAACTCTCTGCAGCTGCACTGGATTTTCCTCGTACGGGAAGCCTAATTGATTCTTTTTTGGTAACCGCAAAATCCTTTTAAAGAAGTCATTGTCTGTGGCAACATTTTAGCAGACTTGATGTAGAGTGTCTCTTCATCTGAGAGAAGTTTCTTATGAATCTTTTTTACGGTGTTATCCAGTGAACTGGTAAAAAACGAACTAGGCTGAGTAATCCTGTCTTAGTAAAAACTAACTAGATCATTGCTTTAGGGCCATTTTCTGAATTTTAATTACGGATCCTTGTCATAACTTTCAGTACTTTCAGATTTAGCCTTGATAACTTCACAGAATTTTGAGTCAGTTTGCTTCAGTATGAATCTTTTCCCTTGATTTGAAGGTGTCAATGTTTGGTGCATGAGAGTGTGTGATAATAGGCAGGAAGTCCATTGTGCACTGACTTTGACTGTTATTTATCAGAATTAAAATCATTATTAGCTTTCCTTCTACAAAATATTCCGTTTACTTTACCGTCCCATTGCAAAACTGCTCCAAATTAACAGGCAGCTAACACTACCAGCACGACTCGTATCTCTTGAAGCATATTCTTGCATTTTTCATCTTTCAGGGACTCCAAATAAATGGACGTTTGTCTGCTTTGTTTTCGGAAAAACAGCGAGTTTAATTATCAACTGAAATATCTTTTCTTAATTAGTCTCATTCTTTATATGTGTACCAAAATTTCCGTCCTTACGTTTATTTTTTCTTACACTGCTCTTGCACCAGGCTTTTCAATTTCTGATCCGTGTGACTTTTATTTCATACCTGGTATGAAATGATTCTCGATTTTTATCAATGATTTTCCATCCATGCCGTCAAACACGAGAATTTCCATGTACGCAGATGACGTACAAATTGCAATGACAAGCGCGCCGGCCAAACTATCTCAGACAAAATCAAATGCTGAAATACTTTTAAAACACGTAAAATCATGGTACGACCAAAA
>VCRD01000183.1:111673-139717 GCA_006783055.1 Trinorchestia longiramus
GTTTATGTATACCCGTAGGTACTGCTGTTCTATCATCTACGATACTATGCATAGAATACCTACCACTTAAGGATTTTATGATAAGGCATTTTTAAAAACCAATGATGTTACATTTCTTATGTACCAACTTTATTGGAAATATACGTTTTTGTTTTGTTTGTTTGTTTGGTATCAGGTCAACAGGTTGAAGTACAGCCTCTTCCTTCGGATTACTTCCTCATTTATGATGTCCTCTCCTTTGCCTAGAGTTTGAGTTTCGCATCTTTTTCCCCTCGTTTTACTTATGAACTTGCATTTGAAATCACTCCTTCTTTTGGATGCGTTAGAAGAGTCTATCGTTAGTAAACACTAACACATTACTTTAAAATCTCATGCAGATCCAGTTAATTAATTAATTTGTGAGTACTTTTCATAACTCCAGCATCCGCAACCTCATAGACACCTTGTACATCCACATAAAATAGCGTCCGTTGTTCTGCCTAAAACAAAATTCAACTTCGGCCTAGTTAATTAAACTTTCCCTTGTTGTGACATCCTTGATTTTTCCATAAATATCTTCGGTTGATCATGCTTGCTCGTCAATGAGCTGGAGGTTCGACAGAACATTCAAATCGTGCTTGTCGTTTGCAATCCTTTGAATTCCACTTGTGTGATTACACGATGAAGTAGATAATTATAGACCTAATGAGGCAGGACTTGGTGCGTGTTTTTAACCAAGGATGAAAGTTCGTACTCTTCTAGTGTTAACTGAACATTATAATGAATACAGAAAGAAGTGAGAAAAAATCTAATTATTCTACTCAAAATATTCGAAAATTCATCATTGAGATGGTATTCGATCTATGGAAATACCTACGAGTGTACTAAATGTTTAAATAATTACGCCTGCACTTAATAGTTAAATACTTCAGTTTGTACTAAATGGTTAAAAGGAATTATAAATTGAAACAATTTTTAGTTATCGAAAGTCTAGCAGAACAAGAACGAAAAGAAAATGATGTACATGTTGTTTCAAATGGAAAGCTTTCAAATTATGTGAGCATGACTGGTAAACGATGCACGAAAACTGAAAACAACATTGATGGAGCCAATTACATAGATTACTAAAGAATATCATACTTACAATCAATCAGAGAAGAAGTCAAGGGAAAAAATCTGATGTGTGAAAATCAAGCCAAAGTTTTTTTCTGTAAAAGCTCAGTGGAAAGAACGCAACTGTGTTAAAAAATTTGATTTGTCACAGTCTTAAATGAAGTTTGAAATATTTAAACAAAATTGGAACTCTATTTCTGTTCGTTTGAGTTTGAAGAATGTTCAAATACAGGCCACTAATTATGTTAATGTCATCTTGAGGATCAAGATGTAGCTTACCTTCAGAGAATAGCTCTATTCTCATATTTTCTTACACAAAGCTGAATTGAGGAAGTCTTGTGTCGTGTTTTTGTAGTCGAGTGTTTTGAGCGGCCGCGAGAATTGGCAACTGTAGAGAAGCTCCATCACTCCTTCACGGACTAATAGAAGCCTTTATTGGCTTCCGGACCAGTAGTCTCTGATCGAGCACCTCTTGGAGCGAGGCTTCCTAAGGTTTTTATTGGTCTCCCTATAGCCTAGTAGTGTCAGCGTCTAGTGGATCTAGGAGCTACACAAATGAATTGGGACAGTCACTAGTTCTATGAAAGGCAGAGCTCCGTTTGGGTACGAGAATGAAGGCGTTAGTGTTTATACGATTTTTGCAAGAAAAAATTTGGAACTGTGGCTAAAAGCAAGATTATGATACAACGTTGTTTACTTTAAGCCTCAACATTTTGTTCAGAATTTCTAATTTTTATAAAACAAGTTCAATGTTTTCTATCGAACTGTTAGAAATCATGATCAGCCATGGATCGGGGTGATGAAAAACAGTAAACAATTAGTGGGGTCAACAATGAGGTTCAAATTCAGAATTTTTTTTACGGGCGTAATCATTTCCAAAAAATTCATTGACTAATGAAATCACCATGTTGTACACGAGATGATGAAAATGAATTAATAAGATCTTGAGTTTATCATTACTTCGCTACTTGATGGAACAAACTGGCCTTTCGGAAAGCTCTTTCTATCTAAGCAAAACTTGTGATGAACATAACAAGCGAAATTCTCTAATGACCTTCGTGGCATCAAAATATTGATTTAAAGTCCATTTACGTCACAAGAAACAAATATTACAACGAGCTGGAGGAGATTAAAACTAGATGATTAAGTGAAGCACGTACGCCAGCACAAAGGTTTAATCTCCATAAGCTATCAATTAATGCCTCCCTGCGTTGAGTTTAGGATAGATTTCCGTTCAATTGGCAGGAAAAGGGCACAACATTTTAGTGTAATAGTTGACGCAGCCCTTTGCAACTGGTCAATAGGGGCAGTATATCTGCAGGAGATAAAAAATGAAGTGAACAATGCAAATGAAACAGACCCAAAGACTGTCGTCATTAGTTGGAGAGACTGTAGGAAGGAAGAGAAATAGAAAATGAACTCAGTGCATCACAGTTCGTATGCATTACCCATTCTACTTCGAGTAGCACAGGGCTTCTCTGATGGACGTTGAATTCCAAGAAGTACAAACAAAGCAAAAACTGTAGCACTTGAGAGGCGTTCAGAAATCGCATATCTCCCCTTGAGAAGCGAGGTGCTCTGAGACGCCTGGGCTCGAGGGTGTTACATCAGCGGTGCTCTTCTAGAAGACGAACAAACAAGGGTGGGATTGCTGGTGCATAGAATTTTATTACAACTTTTATGCTCGATTATTGATTGATTGTTGCAGTTGTAAGTCGTTTGAGATGTTATTACTGAGTATGGGGAATAATTAATTTGATAATGAATGTTAATTATTTTATATAATGTTTATTATCAATTTCAGTTTTTGATTAGTTTTGAAATTCTACATAGCTTCATGCCTTTTGCTTAATATTGATTTCAAATGGTCCTTAGTATTTCATATACATATGATTGTATTTAAATGTTTTTCAACAAATTAGCTGATACGGGAAAAACATTTGAAAAATGATGATCATGCGTCTGTGCGCGTGGAAAACTTTATAAACGTGAAGATAAATTGAAAATATCAATCCCATCTGTGTTCTAAGATTGGTCTTCCGCTGTTCCAATTTCACCTTTTAAGAAAAGTATTAGAACTTCCGTTTTAAAGTTCTAGTGTGCCAGTTATTATTCTCTGGCTCTTATACAACTGTCCTTTTTTTTGGTGTTGCAGATTCTGAAAGCAATTGGATTCTTGAGTGTCTCCACGAGCGACACAAACTGAAGACCTGGAGACTAGAAGGGCCCACAATATTGAGACAGGAAGGGACACTCTCACGGTCGCTGGGCTCAGGCAAAATACAAACGGAAAATGGCTGAGTCCTGGCCCTTAACGACCTCTCAGGGATTGAAGCTGCTGGATCCAGGATACCATACCTAACAATGACTTTATTGTGAATAATTGAGGCGAAGCAGAGAAATCTTAACCTTCAATAAGAACGTTTCGGGACTAACGTAAGTCTCAACATAGAATCTTTAATCATAAGAGGAGTAGAACACCATTCAGTTTCAAGTAAGTAGAATATTGAGAACGAGTGGAAATATTGTTCAAGGGGAGACATTATACATATGATCTAATTGCTATATTGAAAGGGAATACACTATGCATTCTATAGGGGCAGAGATTTTTCATAGACTTTCTGTACATTCTGGAATGCAAAGCGCAAGATTCAAAGTGCTGAGATGTCGGCAGGCGTCTGTTGTCTTCATTGACCGCCGATGTTAATGTGAAATTTACTAAAACTTTATTATACATTCACCCATTACAAAGTTTCTCTAGTGGTCATCATAAAATTTTTTTTGTCTAAGTATAGCTGACCTTTTTTAAGAAGTAACAAACATGGGAACTGAAAGGAAAATGATAACTTCGAACATAAAGTGATATTGAACGTATATTTATGCTGCACGGAGCAATATATAAAGGTGTTGAATTTTTGTTTTGTCAAATCCAATTAAGCCTATGTTATTTTTCATGCATATTGCATTTTTGAATTCAACTGTCAATTCAACGGAACAGAAATATCCCCAGTCGGGAAATTGAGAGACAACGTGCTTTTATGAGCTGAAATATCTTTGGTCATCATTTAGGTAAAATTATCAAAAGTTGTAAACCTGCACATTTTTGGGCTTCCATTCCTGAAGCCAGTTTTCCTGTGCCTCATTGCTGATGCTCAAGAACTTCTGGACGAACCAATAACCCAGAGCAGGGGTGGGAAACTTGCGGCCTTAAGACCTCATGCAGCTTTTTAAGTCATTAAGTGAGCCTTCTGTGGCTTCTTGAGAAAAAATGTAAAAAGTAAATGAAATTGTTTGAAATACATTTGCTCCGTTTTCTCATGTTTTTAAGCAGTGTGTTTTATATTTTCATGTAAATTATAAATGTAATTATGCACAATAGGCTAAATAATTGAAGAAAAGATATTTTCTAAAGGGGCTGCAAAATTAAACAAAAAATTGCACGAGCTAGAAATTTTGGAAATGAATCACGAGAGAATTAATTTTCCAACTACTGCAATCTAAGAAAAAATAAAGCCTTAAACAATTTTTCAATTGATTGAACTTGAAATTCTTGTTGGATGAACGTGATGTATGTATACATTATTAGTTTCTTTGACGTTCGATTTAACTTAACATTTTTATCTTCGGAGCATGTACTCAACAAGTAATGCCTATATAAGTCATTCATTACAAGTGAACACAATTGTTCTTGTACTACAGATCCATTTCACCATTATTCGATGCGGAGAAAATTCGATCTTCTTTGCATCAGTCCTGTGAAGAGACGCGAGTGTGATGAAGAAATGAGAGATGGAGAGTTTCTCTTTAAAATGCAAGTTTGTCGAGCAAATATGGGCAAGTTGTTTGAGAAGCCACGTTCATGCGCTCTGAAAAGTTTTGAACTACGTACTTCACTTCGCAATACTGATTCTAAGCGAAGCCTATTTCTATATTTGACAGCATACGTGAGTGCTGAAAAAGAAAGTTTTCGAGTACAGTGGTACCTCGACATACGAATGTCTTAACTTACGAATTATTTAACATACAAATGGTTATTTGGTTCAAATTTCCGCCCATGGAAATCTGAACCAAAAACAGTCGCATGTTGAGCGGAAATCTTAATCAAATGACCATTCACATGTTAAATAATTCGCAAGTTAGGACATTCGTATGTCGAGATACCACTGTACTGATTTTATCTATGAGTGGAGCTTCCGTGCTGTGATATTTTGAGAGTAAATACGATTTCCTTGATGTGTTCGAATCATATGCTTCAATCAGTGTGATTTTATTTATGCATGAATCACTTTTTCTAGTTAAAGCTAAATATTTAGGTTTTGTGCAATCACATTTTTTTGAATTCTGTCTTTCGTTCATGTTGATAACTTAACCCCTGCAGGTAAACACAATAGTCTTGAGAAATATATGTTATATAGGAGATATACTAAGGCTAAATTCTATATATTTGAAGGAGGTGATGACTACAAATATCCAATGAAGTTCTACTTACATAGTAGAAGCTGTAAAAAATACTCATGACCTGGCCAATTGAAATGGAGAGCGAATGAAAATACGTATAGTTGTAATTTTCTATCATTTTTAACTAAATTTACATAGAAGGAAATATAATGAGAATGATTATATTGAAATAATTACTTTTTCTAGTCAGAAGCTGTTGGTGCACAGTCGTGAAAACTTTCGGGAGAGCATTTTTCAGACAATTCATTTTCTGTGTGTGATAACAATTAGCTTCGAGTGTCCCAACACTAGTTCATACGCTGTTTTCATTCCGATCCTGTTGAATAAGAAATAATACAATCGTTTCCACCAGGGGATATCAAAGGATTTTTTTCCAGACCACCAGCTGTAACAACAGGAATATGAAAAATGAAGCAGAAAACACCGTAAATGGTAACGAGAATCATAAAACACGGATCAAAGTATGCACAGCCATCTTGCAAGCCTTCTTAGAAAAATTTAAAATCTGTCTTCGAAGGTCGAGTAAAAGGCAACTTTTTTTCAATTAAAAGGCAACCTTTTTAATATATAACTAATTTGTGTTTATCTGATTTTTTGTGTTTGTGTGATAGGCATGGACTCTAAAAGTTGAGACGTTGAATATTAACAACCCTGTTATGTACGAGTTAAATTTTTAGACTTTTTTCTACTCCAACTATTTTTGATCAACGTTAAAAGTTGTGCACAACAATTCTGCCCGCAGAGAGTTTTTAACAATGCTAAACATAAGTAGTTTCATATCCAGATCAGGGACAGCTTTCGCAGATATTAATGTTTATCCTACTATATCTTGTACAATAAACTATTCGAATATGATAAATATTCTAGCATTTTGCATTCACATTGCGTTGTTTAACTGTTTTTTGAACTCAAAACAAAAGCCTAAATGTACTCGATCTGGCGAACAGCCATTCCTTCGTGGCTTAAGCTTTATTCGGAAATAAAGCAGATGGCTCTCAAATTTCACTTAACAGGGGTTTGCTGATAAAACTTGTGAATTAGAGACATGGTCTTGAAAACGATTGGTTTAATTTCACATGAACTCCTAACACACAGTTTAAGTTAACTCAAGAATAGTAAACGCAATATTCAACGTTACCCACAGTCATTTTGTAAACCGTAATGGTCATTCCTATCTCACCAAAAGAGTCAACACATTTGTATACTGTAAATGTATTGTTGTGTGGGCAGAATGAATGGCACTGTGCTAGCTTTTTGCAAAGTCAAACTTTCCGTTGCTTCTGTGAATTCTGGAGCTAAACCATTTCATTTGTTGGCTGTCGACGCGCACTGGAAAAAAATAAGCGAGAAAAACTCAGTGCGACTGTCAGCGAAGTCTAAATGGGCTGCGCTGCACGCTGGGGAGAAGTCAGTCGATTCTACAACTTGTGATTAAAATCTTCAAATTTAACTTGTGACTTCGGGTGATATATGCTAAATAATGGCATAAGGTTAAAAAATTGTTCATGGTCATTTGAATGCTCAGATATACTGAAATTGGCGAATGTATTTATTCATGTTAATCAACATGATTTTTACAGGGGATTAATCGAGATAGGATTACACGTGCTGAATGTGCGTTTAAAATGCATTCAGTTATAAACTTCAGTTATAAAATCAAGTATTCTGACGGTTTGTTATTAGCACTGTACAATTTTTAAATGGAGATGGAAATGCAGCACTTTCTTACGTAATAGAATGGGTTTCGCCATTGTATTTTTTTCATCATGGCTTACATAAACTTGCAAATAGAAGAAATGAAATTAAACTAAGATGTGGAAAGTGTTCGAATAATAAAAAGTTAAAATTTCCTAAAACGAGTAACATAGTATCATGCATCTGCTCTGCTTCTGGACATGGTGAGTAAATATCGAGGATAATGAGCAGTTAATGAATGTTTCACACGAAAAGGGAAAATTCCAGTGCGAAAAAATCCAGCGATGTCAACAAAAAATCATAATGCCTCAAATACAAAAAATGTACGCATTCATTTTTAGGAAAATTATAATCATAGAAATGACGTCCGTATGCCGCAGGAATACGTCTGACTTCTACTCAGGAAAATCAAGCAAGCTTGCAAAGTTCGTTGCAAGATGATTGTCAATGAATTAAAATTTGGTCAGAAATTATCACATGAGTATATTCAGAATACACAGAATACCGATGCAATTTATGTCAAGATTTATTTACAAATTTTTAGCTGACCATGAGCTGAACCTCAGTATATCAGTATCATAAGCTTTCATATGCTTATTCTCAATGCCAGTCCATCTGAAACATTTACTTCCTGTAGTCATGAACAAGACTTTGAAATATTTTATATGAATCATGGGAACTGGAGGCCTCTAACTTACACGTAAATTTATGGTTCTCTTACTTTTACCGAATCTACACATTGACGTAGTGTTTGACTTGACGATAACAAATGCCATAAAATGTTAGTGAAATGCCTGAGCATACAAAGGTAAAAATAAACGTAGCTTAACACTATTAGTCAATGATATACAAGCGCGTCTAAATGGGACTAACGGCATACTATACATACATACATAGGTCTACTGATTCTATTTGAAAAAATATATTGAAAAGTAAATATCTTAGCATCATACAGGGTGTTCCCTCCAAAAATGTATACATTTTAAAAGGCTGTAATTTGAATACTACCGGTGTTAAGAGGCTGGGACAGGTCTAACTCAGAAGAGCATGATCTAAAGTTTTATTTTGTATTCAGAATACGTTGCTACCCACCTTCAATACACCTTATGAATAACAGTAGTATTCAAACTATATCCTTTTAAAAACACATACATTCTTTTGGGACACCCTGTACTTATTTTTCTAAAACTTCAGATATTGTTAAAGCCCAGCACAATTTGTTCGTGGAAGAAAAACGTTTTTTTTATTTGGACGCTGCTACCAAAACATTTTTTCTTTCTCCCATGAGATACAAGTTTTTTCTTGTTACTAAAATGGTTTCCATTTCATTCTGTGAGTGTGTGAGCTTGTTTAGTGCTATTTGGTGCTGGTCTTTTTCTCAAGATCTTACCACAGTTTTCCGTGAATAGAAATTGTTCCTAACCGCCGTAAAGTCTTCAGTTCGGACCATCCCCCCGTAGATTGGATACGCTTGGCGCTCTTCGGCTACATTTGCATCGCCATCTCAATGTTCTCTCCCAACAAAGTCAATTATCCTAAGTAAGGTCACCTTTTCCTTATTTTTCTCTGAGACGAGCTTAATTTAAAAGCTTCTAATTTTTACTCCTATTGTTATTCAATAAGTAAAAAATTCCTCTTTGTAAAATAACTTTCAAATTATAATTTTCAAGCAGTCGGTAACTTTCACATTTCTTCGAAGGGGTCTGACTTCAACACAATATTCACGAGTATTGTACAGTGAAATGAATAATTTTCCACCAGTCACATGGTCATGTTTTTATGGTAGTGAGAAATTAGTTTTATAATTTTATCAATTGTTAGATATGTGATTATATTCACCTTGACTTAATCGATTAAGATTAAGAGGTTACATTTATGAACTGGCAGTTGAGGCTTTAGAGCAACTGAAACGTATTTTAACAGATACTCTTTAGCATTTCCACTGGAATTAAAAAATAAAGAATTCAATTTAAAATTGTAAATTATTAAAGACGGAAACGTCCATTGAAGGATGCCGTGGATGCCATATTCGTAAACTCTTTACAAAATATGGAACAAAAATGGGTTCGGTGAGTGGAGTTTGTGAGTGTTGCTCCCACCAAGTTCTGATGAAACGCTGTGGAGGCACCTGAGACCGGCAGCATTCGGGTGCTTGTGTGTGTATAGCTTGTGCTGGATATTGATGATGCTAAAATAAATCTTATAACATGATGCACCTGGTTTGAAATTTGCAGTGAAAAAATCAAAATTCACTCGAGGCAGTTAGCAAAATGATTCATTCATTTAGGTTTTGAAACCAAAGTTAGATGGGTCACACTCATCGAAAAGTTCAAAGAAATTCAAAAGAGTGCGAAAATTATAAGTAGATTCGTAGCATAGATAATAAGAGCACTAATTTGTAGGGGAAATGTTTGTAAATGTTTATAAGCATAAGTTTGCCCTCCAGTTGAGTCTAATTGTAAGAATGCGCCTTGGAATAGCACCGGACAGCTTCTGCACTGCATGAAACGGAATCTCTGAGACGGAGATGCAGTAATGTTTGCTGCCGATCATCCCGAAATAATGGCGAGAATTACAACTTCAAGCTCTGTGTCTCGAAGACATGTTCAGTTACAGCGGCATCTGACAATCCAAAAGTCTGGTCCAGTTGTTTCACGTTGTGACTACTGTCTAAACTTGAATTTTGTATTACGTGAGTTGAGTGTCAGCGCGTGAGTTGAGTGTCCTAACAGTGTCTGCACGTTAAAATCCAAAGCGTCAGCGCATTTACATCTTAAGAGTGTAAACTCGTTAACTTCTGTGTGTGTGCTACGCTACATGACATTATTCTATGATACAACAAGAAAGTATTGGGTTAATTATCTACTCAGATTCACTGACCGTCAGTTTTGAGCCAAATTTGGGTTTTAGCTTATAGGGGTGTAGAATAGAATAGAATAGAATAGAATAGAATTAGGCTATAGGAACGAACCTTATGGCCCATTCTTGGGTCGGATAATTACTTCGATAATTATTCGGTTGTATACCCAAGTTCCAAGTTCGGTGTAAGCCCATGAGAATATACAACTTTTTTCCTCATTTAAATACATTGTTACAAGCTGTTTATTATTCATTGAGGGTCAGATTCGTGTATCGGAAATTGAAACTTTAGTAAAATGACAGTTTTTTCTCCAGTGCTCCCGCCATTTTCCCACCTGGCACTCACAGATTTATGTAACTTTTCAGAACGGTTAAAAATTGTTTTATCATTTTTCTGAAACCTAGGCATTATTTCTGTAGCATGTCTACCATATATGATACATATGTAGGCTTAGTAACATGTGACTTGCGTCGTGTGAGATGAGCCTCATATCTCCAGAAAAATCCTTCCTCTTTAATACTGTACAAACATGGTGGCTGTCAGAGTTTTTGTAAAATCTATGGAGGATTATATCCGACTGCTTCCTAAAAATTTCAATAATAACATGAATAAAAGTATTGGGCAGTATATCATACAGGCATTCAAAAAGTGAAAAACAGTTATGCATGAAAAACATGAACATAGAATAAAATCGATTTCCTGTTTCATTAACAGTTTAATAGCGTGTGGAATTTTTTTCGCTATGAAGCAGAAAATTGAACGATTTCGCTCACACTTTTGACCTCGTATCTCAGCAGACCAATCAACATAAACTTAGTGAAGGATTTCGGATAGAATTAAAAATTACACTGATATTCGTGGAAGTTCCTGTAGTTGCTCTAGAAATCGAACTCCATTTCACATTAATATTAAAAAATAACGTAACAAAAATTTCAAACTTGATATCGGAGCTGGACAAAATCTCACAATTCACGAACTTCTTCGAAATATGGCGAGACAGAAAGGAACGGAAAGAGAAAGAAGTTGGCTTCGAAATATGAGCTCCTCTGGGCGACATTTCTTATGAAAGTCCCAAGTTTGTAATTGCTGAAGCCTAGAGAAGCGGACTAGAGCTCCCAGCTCATCGAAGGCTGTTTCAGTTTTCCGAGTCATGAGAGTCTGAAGTCATCTCAGTATGGAAGGTAATTAGCCTTGAAAGCTATAAAAATGCTCATAAATTAAATTTAGAGCATAAGTGGGCGTTCTATTCTCGTACTTCTCCATTAGTGAATACCAGAAATAAAAAGTTGGAACTGAACTATTGGCCTCTTCTATTAATACTGCAATTGGTGATGATTGTAGGTCGTTAACGTGACAACACAAAAATAATTACAGCACTATAAATGTTAGTCAACATTCATAATACATTGTGTTGAAATTATGAATTATCCTATTGAAATTTCCAGTATTGTGAAACACAACAAAAAAACTGAGGGACTTTACCCATAAAACTATCACAGCGGAACCGCCAGGACAGAGCAATCAGAACATAACCATCTGCTCTAGACTACACTGGTAGTAACAGGATTGCACTGGAAAAGTGACATCACACTACTCTTCTGTGTCAACTCTGCACATAAAGTGACATCACACTACTCGTCTGTGTCAACTCTGCACATAAAGTGACATCACACTACTCGTCTGTGTCAACTCTGCACATAAAGTGACATCACACTACTCGTCTGTGTCAACTCTGCACATAAAGTGACATCACACTACTCGTCTGTATCAACTCTGATCTACGCGTGGTGTGACATCGCAGCCAAATCAATTTTTCCACGAATGCTGAGTCTAAATTGAAGTCAAACGATTTTAAATTACTTTTGAGTCTGCAAGTAATATTGAATAAACCTTTTAAAAATAACATTGTTTCCTCTGAGAGGTTTCTTTCGAGGATGTTTCAGAGTCTGTGAACATCCATACCTGAGTTTGCATGTTCTACCGTTGTGGGATGGTAAACAACTACGATAAACCATAATCTTCATGCAGACATAACTATTTTAATAGCAAAAGTTTTCTGTGATAAAAATAAAAAGCATATTCGCAAATGATTTTAATATAAGTGAAATATAATTATTTTTGAGTCTTAACATGCGTATAGAATAAATTTCATCACATACGATGCAGCAACGTATTCACGAAAGACGCCGCAACCAAACTGTTCATGAACTGTTAATTGTCCAATCGTGTACTGTCGATTCAATTTTAATTCAAAATACTGGGGTTACATGACTATATTTGACGGTGCATTCAAGCATACACTATTTACAGGAGATCAGACTACAATGCCGTCGGGATGCACAGATCTGAACGCTGCTGTTCGTAGGGGAAATTTCCTCGCAAATTACATCAGAGTCCAGTTTTTGCCCGCAGTTTCCTGCAGAGAAGCGATTCGTCTCCATCAGTGTCACTCGAGCCATTATTGAATGAGAGAACAAATTTCGATCGTTTAGAGCTCCTCAAAAATATTACAGCGTTACGCACAGAGGGATACTTTGCTCTAATACAAATTACGCCGGCATAAGCGGTGCACATGATGTTGCTCAAACATGAAACGTAAATGCTATTAACAAAATAATTTTTTTAAGCTAGTGTAAGAGTATATTTTCGAAATAATTTGTACGTAGGAAATGAGGTAATGTTAGTGCTCATTTAGACAAGGCAATTCGCTAACTCGTAAACTCTGTTTTTACAGTTATAATTTACAGATTTTCACGCTGAATTAGGTATCAATACTCTTTTTTAAGTAAAAACTTCAAGTAATATTAACAAATCTGGTTCATATGTGACCCTTGGGGAAATAGTAAATGGATTTCAGTTACTAAAACGGGATTGCATCTCCATCCAACATAACTTTGACTATAACTATTTCTCATTCAATCATTGAATGCAGAATGAAGGCTGAAAATTCTATCCTTATTTTTAACTTTCAGTATTTGTCTAGTCATGTCCTTTCTACATTTAAGCTATTTTATTTTATCGTTCAAGAGCCGACATATAATTTAGTCTGCACATGAATGAGATTGTTGGCTCTGTTGTAGCTCATCATAGAAAATTTTTATTTTTAGTTTCATTCAAATTCTCACTACCACAGTTCCAATACTCTACACTACCACAGTTCCAATACTCTACACTATCTCAATTATAATACTCTACACTGCCACAGTTATAATACTCTACACTACCACAGTTCGAATACTGCACGCTACCACAGTTCGAATACGTTATGGAAGGCTGCATTATCAGTTTGTGGTATTGATTTAAAAAGAATTACAATTAAAATCAAAATTACTCAGCAACTTATTTTCACTAGACTGATCAGCGAATTAAAATTTCTTCTGCTGAAAAAATATTTATGTGTCTTCATGTATTGAAAATTTTAGTTTGTATTATGCTACTCTCAACACCTTCGAAATATATATTATATAAATAAAGTGCTTCTCTCCAGAAATTTTGCCCCTAACACCTTATCGGTTTTGTAAAATAAGGCGTGATTTTGTTTAGATCTTGATTGGTAAATATATAAAGCAACCTCAACTTAAAATACATAGACTCAGTAAATTTATACAGAAATCCCTGTCACCTCGTTTACACATTTATTCTATGAATTCACTTTCAGCCTCAATAACTGCTCAATAAGAGATAGGAAACCGTTGTCATTCCTGCACTAACTGGTCTATTGATTTCTGGCATCACCTCAACAATGGCTGTCTTCAGTGAGGCCAGTGTGTTAGTATCAGAAATTCCATTGAATTCTCTTTCAACTGCGCTCCGTGCCTTGCAATCAAAAGGAATTTGAGTGTGGGGAGTTTATTGAATGCATGTAAGGAGCCAGAAATACAAAACCTTTTACATTCTCAATGTTTTCAACATTAACAGATTGAATGACCGTTTAGTATGGATCAGTGTTTTCCAAAATCTTGGGTGATATAAATCGTCTTCTCCGTAGCCCATCCTACTTGTAGGGAATGTCCTTACGTGTAGCACTGATGAGCTACTCAGACAGCTTGAATAGCAATGCTGCACTTTTGATAAGCTACTCGGACACCTTTGAATAGTACTGTTATGCTATTAAGTTACAAAAAACGCTATTTCAAGATGAAAGAAATTTTCGCATTTATTTTCAACTTAAGATACCAACAAAATTTTGTTTCTTGTGCCAACAGACGTTTCGATCCTAAATCTCAGTTGTCTTTTTTCACGAAAATGTAGAGCCAATACTAACATCTTCAATAATAGTGAAGTAAATGTGTTTTATGGGTTCAAGTGTCACGTATAGTCGTTGAGCTTTGTTTGGATTAATGCCGAGAATTTTCCTCCTTTTAATTTTTGTATGCCCCGTTGATCATTTTACTCGATTCGGGATTAGCTCTAAATTTCATGGTGATATCAAACTAAGGAGTTTGAATATCAAAACTTTGAAAAACGGACAGAAGGAGCATCAGGCTATTCATGATGGTGCACGGTTTTGGGATTGATTCGTTTGGAATCTACTAGGAAGGAGTAGCAGTCAGTGCTGTCATACTTCCCTTGCATCAATAACATCAAGACACAGTACATCATACTCTAATTTCTTCATTCTGTCAATGTTGTGAGTTTTGTATACATGTTTTTCATCAAGTTTCCTTGATCTGTTTTGCTAGTTTTTCTTCCAACTTTTATTTATATAATACTTTAAAATGTGTTGAAGTTCAGAGTCTTTAGGTTTCGTTGTGTGGAAACGCTTACTTATAATAACAATATTATTGAACTCATAAAGCACTAATAACTGAGTGTGAGAAGTACTTACGTCACTAAAGTTGCCCTAGTTCATCTGTTCAAATAGTTGACGTCTACTTTTTGCATTCGCAAAGAATTGGATCTCAATTTCCCCCTCCAGAATGGGGTCTGAATAGTACGCTTTATGCCTGTCTCACAAAGTTCTTAATCTCGTCTCTTCAGTCAAGCTCGTGCTGGTTTAACGGGAGTCTTTGCACATTACCAAGACCATATTGGAAGTTGGTGATGTTCTAAAGCTTCTAAGCCACTTATCGGTTCTCCAAGAAATGTTTAGGCTTACTCTTGAACTGTTACGGTGTTCATGGGAAAGTACACCTCACTGGGACATAAAAGCTTTTTTAAGAATTAGAAAGCCTTTCATGCAAAATTTAGCAGACTGCGCCAGAGGAAGACTTCTGTCAGTATGTTTACTGAAGAACGTGCAGCTATGCTAGGACTGAACTGTGTGCACTCGTTCTCAGCAATATTAACAAACTGCTATGATCATAACTAGATTTTTAGCTCATCTTTCAGGTGGATAAATAATCTGCAATAAGAACAATGACAATACTGAAATAGTTTTATCGCAATATTTCAGTCGATTAAAATACATACCTAGTACTTAGCATTGTATTAGTGGCTCCTCTTTATGATCTCATGTCTTTCAAGCTGTAGGTACTCCAAAACAGCTTCTTGCAGTCCAGACTGCATTGTTAAAATGAACTCGATTAATTGTGTAGTTTATTATGATGAGTGAAATAGCACGAACGTAATGAAAATCGCATATGATTTTCAGGACATTGTGCAGAAAACAAATTTCAGTTGCGGTCTCTGCACATTTTGCAGAACACTCACAGAAATCTGGACGTGCTTTGAAAATATCAATGGTTCGATGGCAAAGCTGACCAGAGTAAAAGAAAGAATTACAATATTATGAACAAAATAATTGTATTACACCCATACTCCATATATACATGAATTCAGAGCTACATTATCGAACAATTACCTTTCTGTTTTTAAAAATATCAATTTTACTGCTTCCAAGCTCGAAAGAAAGCTCCTATCAGCAGTAATTCGTTTGGCTCAACTTTTACTCTCTTGCGAGTAACTTCCAAATCAAACAAAGCTAATTAGAAACTTCCTTGTCACTCACACGAGAAAAATGAAACAAGCTTAACTTTAAGTAACGAAAGAACATTCAATTGGTGGTAGGAGCAACATTCCTAGTTAACTTTCTTGAAAAACACACAAGGCTAAAAAAATTCCCGTCTCTTTAGCAATAGGTATTGTTCTCGTTCAAAGAGCATCTATTTTAAAACGTTTGAAATATTTCGAAAGCCAACGGAGGGACCATGATACAATTGATCAAATTGCTAAGTTTTATGAATGCTGAAAACGTGTCACGAGGCGTGGCAGTTGTTCTTACTTTTCCGCTAGAGTTCTTGTTCTGATTGAATAAAAAATGTTGTGAGTGTTTTTCACTGCATGGAAGTCTGATGAGCACGCTAATTAATAGCACTTCAGATCGCTAATTTGGGAAATCAACAGAATAAACTTCGGTTTAAATGTCAAAACTATTTCCAGTGAATTAATTTTGCCTTCCTTTGGTTGAAAAACAAGCTCATAACTCGTCTGTTATATAGTTTTCAGAATGCTCTTTCATGAGCGTGGGATCTTGCTCATCTATAATTGTAAATGCCCTTGTTGAACATTATTGTATGTTCTGGTTATATTGTACGTATTGTGTGTTCTACTCATTGTATGTACTGTATAGTCTGTTCATAGAACAGAAGAGTAGCAAAGCATGCCAGTTGTAAAGAGGTACTTTCTTTGTTTCTCGTTCTCATTTCAGTGTGAGAGATCACTGTTCTAGTGGACTGTGTACGTACATAAATAATTTTAGAGATAAATTTAAAATTTTAGAATCGTGTAAGTCAATATTTATTTTCGAATCCTTGAATTTTGCACATTCACTATTCAAAATAGATTATTGAAGAAATGCATAGCGATTGCCTTTTTGAATCTTCAAACACTGGTTTTTAAGTTTTACCACATGTTTTTAGTATGATTGTGTTAATGTATGCATCTAATTTGGTTGCGTCATTTCTCTGCAAAGCTTTTGATGTAAATGAGAAGGTGCTCAAAACGTCTGTAGTACATTTTTTGATCCTTTTTCTCCCTATTTCTTTAGTCGTTAATTTTGTCCGGGAAAATAGCGATTTTCATTTCAAGTTGAGTTTAATGCACCTGAAATACCAAAAAATTTCTGTTTACAATTTTTCAATCGCGTATGCAGCTTTGACCTATGAAATATAATACCGAGACTAATATAAAATTCTCAAGCCTGGAGTTAGCTTTTATTTGGATCACTTGAAATCAATTTTGTATTATTGAAGGATAATTAACTCGGTGCCACAAAATATTGTTCTACTCACTGATTGAAAACATTTTAGCTCTAATTGACAAGAACTTTTTGGTACAGCGAATAACTTCAGGATTGAGGGAAAAGCTCAATGAATTAAAAAAAAGCAAAATACATTAGAGGGATTTTTGCAACAACATATTTACTGTGGTAGTTTAGATTCACATTCAGTCCTGGAAACAAGTGAAGCGTGATGGCAGCATGGTAATAATAAAGACGGCAGCATGGTAATAATGAAGACGGCAGCATGGTAATAATGAAGACGGCGGCATGGTAATAATGAAGACGGCAGCATGGTAATAATGAAGACGGCAGCATGGTAGTAATGAAGACGGCGGCATGGTAATAATGAAGACGCGCAGAACTACTGAGGATGGGCGGGTGTTCAGAGAGAGAAAGAGGCTGCTAGGGCTAGGCTTGGGGACTGCACAGTCCATGCTATTCTTGCAGGGCTTCATTTCTAAGCACATTTAAGCTTCTTGATCGCAACTCATCTGAAAATCTAAACTGTTCGTCGTAAATTTCCTAGATATTTTTCATCTTTCCTTACCCTACGAAAGAAATGTTGCTAACATTTATCTTTGCCTGAAATATGGATCGTTTCTTACTCGAATTTCAGACGGCATGCAATATCTATTAAGTAGCTTTAGATATTTGACTTCTATGAATTATTTGATCAAGTATTTTAAAATGATTGTGCATGATCAGACAAACATGAGCACTACTGTCTGAAGCCTACATTAGATTTTATGCTTTTAAATGAATTATAATAGTGTCGTTATATTGTTCTTGGTGTGCAGTACATTTTTCCGTACAAGTAATTAATTAGTTGTGTTAAAATCTTTAAAATAATGCTTTATTTAGAATAGTCATATTATGGGAATTAAAACAGAATAATTTTGACTGCTTTTAAGAACGTGTAAGGCATTGACGTAAAAAATGAGCGATATTATTATGTCTGGTAAAAAATTTTCTTTTGAAGAAAAGATCATTTGGACCAAAAATTATGATTCATTCACACATACTTTAGTTAAATCATGCGTTATAAATTTGTAAAGTAAACGGAGCATAATGGTCTGGATCAAGATTTTTGTCTTCTGAGAGACAAAATCTTCTGATCCTGATGTATCGTGAACGAGGCAAGTGACTGCACGCATTACGACTTTAGGTAGAATAGAATAGAATAGAATAGAAAAGAATAGAATAGAATAGAATGAGGCTATAGGAACGAACCTTCTGGCCCATTCTTGGGTCGGATAATTACTTCGATAATTATTCGGTTGTTTACCCAAGTCCCATGCCGTATTTCTAGCCGCGTCAACCATGTCGGCAGCGGGATGTAGCCCTATGAATGGACTAAACAGTTTCTTTTTACCTTATTTTACTCTAGTTCATGAGATAGACTAAGGCTTCATCCACCCTATTGAGTCACAACTCAATGAGTTGTGAAAGCTTCGCAACATTCAGTTCGATTTTTTCGGATATCGTGTGAGGTAAAATGAAGAGCAAAGAAGCTTCATATTCATATTTTGGTCTTGCGTGAAAAACTGCTATGTTTAAGAAGGAGAAAGCAACACAAAATAAGCGACATACTGCATTAAATATCACGTCTCTGACGTACCATTAATGGTATAATGACTTTTCTTGTCAGGAAACCTATTAGAAGAAAAAGAAAATCCGAAAGCTTTTTTACGTCACAAGCGGAGAAGCACCAATCATTTTTTAAACACCTCAAAGAAACTGATCACTTAATGGACACGAGTGACGTTAAAGTTTTGGTTAAAGAAAGCGTACTCTGGTGATTTATTGAGGCTTGTCAGGCACGAGTATCGCTGCGTTCCATCAACTGGTGTCTCCAGTTGCTGGTCCGGCCACGGTTGAGGCTTGCCTCAGACCTCCATACACTGAATTGTGGGAGCTTAGTAAATAACAATGTTTGAAATCCAGGCTCATTAGTTGCTGCCCTCCCCATGCGATAAATCATCTAGTGCTCCATGAGTTAATGGTGTCCGTGGTATTATGATACGTTTAAAAATGGAAGTAGCACTCAAATTTTTACTTCTTCTTTGGTTACGGCGTTAGATTAATATTATGATTGAACTTAGCGTTCATGTACTTGAGCGTAGGACGACTTTCAACCGAAGAGAAAAAAAATTCTGGGCATCTGAACGTGAATATACGACTGATAACATGAAGTCTTTTATTACAGATGTCGTATTTTTATGCCTTGTATGCGACAAAAATTTCTTGTCACAATACGTGTTTGATCGGAAAGATTATTGTGAACTAATCGATGAAACATTACAGACATTTTTAGTTTTGGTATTACGGATCTGGAGGAAATTTCATTCTCATTTTTAACATCGACTGCAAATTCGAATTTTTATCAAAGTTTGATTCTAAATACACGTAGTTTGTAGTAGCTAGTAAACTTGTCGTTTCCTTAACACATAGTAGTACGACCTAGATACAGAAAAGCAAAGCTTAATGAATACTCAATTAAAATCTAGCCTCGAATGACTGATTCTCAATGGCATTCGTGTATCTTTCCATAAGCTCCATGTTGTGTAAAACGAGTTAGCATAAATATTATGACTCAGTTCCACAACACAAATGACCAATAGCCGACAGACCAAAAAAGATCATTAACCCTTTAGCGACAAAAAGGACCATACGGTTCTCTTTTACGGTCTTTGGGAGAATTGTTCTAATAATTAAACATTGAGCAATATGAGGTGGATACTAGGTTTGAACGCGGCGGCATGTTACGACGTCGTTCTTTTGGCTGCCTGGCTCTCAGCGTGCTTCATTGCATCAGTGTACAGACGGTCTTTGTGAGCTTAAACATAAAAACTAGAAAAAGAAATTGTCGCTAAAGGGTTAACATCGACTGTAACACAGCAGAACACATATTTATGAAAGATACATTTCCTATTTGACCCGTACATTGACACTACATTTGCTGGTAAACTTGTGAATGGCAACATATTTTCAAGATTTCTTCCAGTCCCACCAAAATATGCCTTTGAATTTTGCCTCTGTGTAAAAAATACTAATCGTAGGAGAGGTGTAGCTCTCTTGTAGAAATTGGGGTGTCTCAGTTCGATCGTATCTGAGGCCTAGCTGTTTATTATGTATTGCGAGAGGCCTGAACAAGCACAAGGTCTAGCGTTAGTGAAGAAATACTTTAGGGCAGTTAAGAGATTTTAAGCCTTTGTTCACGTTACGAAAATGACTGTACGACGCTTGATGAACAGACACTAGTTGTTTATTTTAGCATTAATTTTAGTTAAATTATGAAGAAATTGAATCCCAAATAACTGTTCTGATCTAAAAATTTAAGAAACTTCCAAAGAATATTTAAAGACTTGAATTATGTGCTTCAAGCTGGGTAATACTCTACATAATTTAGCACCGGAAGAAATCATTCAAGTGAATTAGAACAATGGTAAATTACACAAAAAAATAGAGCCTTCGTTGTGAAGAGTTGTACTTAATGATCGGTTAATGGTTGAAGTTTATGAACGAAAAAATTAAGGTCAGCGTTAACTCATGGACAATCCTTACCCTGGAATTAAATGATTCATCATTCATTTATATGCGGCACAATAACTCCTTCATTTATAGTTGTCTTTAATTAATAAAGCAAGGGTATATTATCATAATCAGTCTTAACTATCGTAGACCAGCAAGCTTTCTGTTCAGCGTCACCATCAAAATCTGTTCAAACTGAAATGCGGATCCCAGCCGCGTGTGAGAGTCAGCAGCGATGCATTTCCAGAGAAGAGTTCAGCACTGTGTCCTCTAGAGTGAAATAACAACTTTGAAAGCGATTTGTTGGTCTGTTTTTTACAGCGTGAACTTCGGCTCAAAAACACGGCTGTTTCTTGTCTGAAAACTTGGACTGCGCATTTGAGAGCCGGAGAAATGACGCCTGCTCGGAACTCGCTCAATCAGCAACTACTTCACAGGCCGAGCTTTTTTTGCTTCCAAAGTTCACGAAAATCGGCGCCTGTAAATGTATACACATGAAATCTGAACGAGAAAAGTAATGAGAGAGTTCTATGTTCATGAATACGGTGTATTAAAATGACAGTAGTTTTGTTACTGATTTAAACTTCTATCGCAGATGTTAGAGTGGAGTTAAACCTCTGAGTTCTCATTGTGTTGATGTTAATGCACTGCATATATATTCAAAGCATCAATAAAACGAAAAATTTTCAGAAGCGATGGAAATAATTAATTCATGTGACGGAAAAACTTAACATAACGATCGAAAAATTTAAATAATATATTCAACTTCTAAAGATTGTGTAAAAACTACGACAACAGGAAATGCATATATATTAGGGGAAAATTTCCAGTGCATTTCAATCGTCAGAAATTACAGAGATATAATCATTGAAGAAATACGTACAGCCTCGTTTCACTGGAACCCTTTTTAAATATACAAAAATGCAATAGATTTGAATTGGATCATAAATTAGATCTGGTGATATTTTAAAAGGTAGAGTAAGTGCAATTATATTTCAGTATGAACTATTTGATGTCAAAAAGATTTTATTAAGGTAATGCCATACACATGGGAAGTTTTATTCATATATGGTACCTTCAGCATGAAATATGTCCAAAGATCAATTATCACATGCATGTAAATTGTCATTTATGGGATTTTAACGAAGTTTGTAGCCAAAAATGGGGGATTTTTCTTTTTTTACAATTTGGTTTTACTAAACCATGTTTTGTGAATAGTTAAAGAGTTCTTCCATGGCAAGTAATCTACATACATACTCATCAAATGGGAGCCATATCCGAATAGATACGTATTGAATAAACAAGCGTTAGTATTTTGTGTGGCCATGCAAGTTATTCAAATATATTGGGTTGAACAAAAAGAAAAACGAATTAACAAATGGCGTGTCCACCCAAAAATGAGAAAAACAATATACGCAATGGAAAATTGATATAATGTTCACACCAGTGTGTCAGACTCACCTAAGATTTTAATACAAATTTTGAAAATTTTAATTTGGTGGTACTCGGTGCTCTCACATATGTTTGGTGAGATGCGCCTACGTCTGGAAAATTGTAAATGCTCCCAAATTCTTTCTGTTTCTTTGTAATGGAACTTACTTTGCTGGCGGTAATATTAAAGTTCTTAGAAATAGTTTGAAAACGTTTATTTGCCTAATGTGTAAAATTTTACGGATTTTCAGCGAATTTAATAGTTTTTTTGTTAAGGTATTGCACACAGTTGAAGGAGAGAAGTTCAAATGATGACTCACTCCCAACACATTAGTTTAAAGAACACAGGCACTCGACACAAGTGCTTTTCAAACTATCTGTCGTGGGATACCGGCGTTTTCTTTCTATGAACCGGTAATACTTCTTGGTAATGTTAATTCATTCGGGAAACAATATCTGCGATGAATATAAATAACAACCGTAACGACTTAAATTCTTAAAATTTAATTAAATGAAGGTTGATGTACATGAGATATGGAAGAGGAGAGTTAGAGCCTAGGCTTAAGGGCGTAGAGGTGAATATGTGTGGGCTAATAATTTTCTGGAGGAGCCTCAACTGACGCTTCGTCTCACTTTTTTGCTTTCTTAGAGATGCTTCCGTTTGAAGAAGGGAACTGGCAGGACGAGCTGGCAAAAGCTTAGCAGCCCTCAGCAAATGCTCATTGAGAAGTTTCTCTAGCCCAAAAAAGGACATGAAGAAGGACTCTAGGTTTTTCTTTCAGATTCTGGTATATTTTTTCATGGATTCGTGAATAATCTGACTCGTTTTAAATAAAATAAATAGATAAATCAATTTTATTTCAATATATCGCATAGTACAGTATAAATCTACAGTACAAGAAATCAGGTTTTCAAATCTTAAAGCTAATATCTTAAAGCTAGTGGTGATATTATTGTTGTAAATCCTAATATCGCCATATTAAGTAAATACAGCAATGCAAAGGATTATTCTCGTTAGGTAGAACTTAGAATTACAAATTACAAGGCATATCTCGAGATGTAATAAAGTGTTAACTTTGGAAGAATTCACATCCAGTGCAATGTTATAGTTTGAGGTCCTGGTAGTAAGAGTAAACTCTTAAATTTGAAAATACGAGTCTGAGTGAAATTCTAAGTTGCAATTTTTAATTTACTGGTCGACCGCTTAGTGTTGATACGAATATTTTATGGGATTTAATTATTATCACAGAAAACAGATAACTTGATTGCGTTTAGTTATATTGGATCTTACGCATCAGAGAAGAACTAAAACGCACGCAATTTTTGGATTTAAAGAAACGGAGAAATAAACCTTTTCCCTCGCTGCTATCTATAATTCCATCAAAAATTTCCCTTGAATTTCCCACCTCTGAACTATCGTCAACAATTGTCAAGTGGGGAGGCAGTATTTTACGGAAGCAGTAGAATAAAACAGCATCTACATATTTCATCTTGTGGACATTTTGTGAGAATACCTCATTTCGCTAGAGTATACAGGTATCCTGATTAGTAACTTTTTCTGCATGAAATAATGTTCTTCACAGCTATTCATCACTTTCATCTAATCGTTCACTTTTTGTAATTAGATGCTTTGGAAATGGATTACATGTACTTTCTTCTTAATCATATATGAAATATTAATTTTTCAATCAGATAATCAATAACTACGTCGATAAAGTTTAAAATAAAAACATGTTCTCATAACAACTCAGTGTTGCAAAAACCTTTCTCTAAATCACGTAAACCGAAAAAGTTCTAACACCTGTATTTGTTGTAGCGATCGTTCTCCTATACGTACATCGGTGCAGACTATGCAGTTAATTTACATCAACCTAAGCCAGTTTCATTACGCCTGGTCAGACTGACTACCCCATCTGTTCATCAATTAGTCGTTGCTCAATGATAAGTCTCTTTGGCTTCGGGCAGGAATCAAAGGAGTCATTACTAATTTTTGTGCCAGCAGTGATAACGAGCTCGCTACAACAAGTGGAATATGTACTCGAGTGTAGATTAGCTCCTTCCCAGCTTTAATGGGAGCATTTTGCGCCATGTGTCACGTTATCTGCCTGAAAAAGCTTACCAGCTTAATTCTGGCCCAACTGAGTCGACTCTCATACTCTTCGAACTTCCATTCATAGTATTATTCTACTCCAAATTGAAGTAAAATATTTCTTACACACATTATTAAGAACTATTGTAAAACAGGAGTATTTGTATCGTTAATTTTGTTGATAGCTGTAACTTAAAAATGATAGAAAGTTTGTATGTGAACACAATTATGTGACAAACTGCTAATCAGTAAATGCATACATAATCACTCCGGCGTTTGCACGACTAGTAGCTCGGGAGTTAAATCCCAAAATAAATCTTCTGGTATTATACTTTTCAGATCAAAATTATTCTGTAACAAATCAGCTACAAAATTTTCCTTTTCATAGAAGGTCATTACAGACACTTTGCGAAACATTATTTCGGGTTTACATAAGCGCTTCTAACTCTCAAAAAGAAGGAAGGAATGTTAACAATTTCCTCTCACAGAAGTAGTGGAGTGCGTGTGAATGAAATGCTTTATGTATGCATGTTGCTTGCCGATGCAGAAACGAGAAATATTTGCTGATACGATTTATACTATTTGATATTTATTCCTCAACTTGTAAACATCTAAGCACATATTTGAGGTACTTTGAAAATATTTAAAAGTCTCTTAATTTCCTGCTTTCACTCGACTAGCACGTATTTTTGTACCACCAGAATAAAACTATCTTCGAATTATTGCTCTGCTCAATTTTGGGCTCGTGACGAACATAATTTTATCAAAAAGATTTTCTCTTCTTGTCTTGTGTTTTGGTTTTTGTGAAACATTTTAGTTGGACACTTTTAAGTCATTTTTCAGAAACATACCAGAAGTAATGTCTTTCTTTTTGTCTTCTATCTCTCTACTTTAAGAGAATTATTTTTTACTTGATTTTAGCGCGCCATTCTTTATATGTACTGAGACACCCGGTGACAAGGAAGCCGTCAGCGTTCGCTTTATAGGACACGTGGGAAGAACACTCCGAGACTCGCAAATTGACTCAAGCAGTAAAAAGAGCAATTTCACGCCGAACTTCAAACTAAATGAATTCTGCATTTGAAAATTTCGTGTAGTTGCACCACTACGGTTTCAACTTTTATAAAGAACCCTCTGTGCAGAGGCAGAGAACCGAGACGCGCATACTGGTTCAACCTCACACATTTTTTGGAGTTTTTTTTTTTATGCTCAGATTTCGAATATTTTGGCTGGAGCATCATGCAAGCGTTCAAGACGAGCAGGACCAAGATGTTTCACAAGATACTGATGCCATTCTGCGCTTTAAAAAGCGGACAACAATAGAGCTCTTTTGACTGTAACTGATCCTGCAATGCACATAATTGTTCACCAGGGCAAATTTTGCTGTCAAGGAATTACATTTTGAGTAGACTATGGTAAATCATCCGGAATTTTAAAGGAATGTTGAGAAAATTAGCTTATTAAACGTAGAAGTCAAACCTGCTACGCAAATTTCACATCAGAAGCAAACATAATACGTAACAATAAACGTAAAAAACGAGCATTTTCAGGTAACTTTTTCAAGCCAGCCACCCTCAACACACCTGGAGAGTAAATATAAAATCAACAGACCAGAGACAATGAAAAATATTACAATATCCATCGAAGTGAGTTGAGCAAAGCTTTTGATTGTGAAATTTGTTGGCCACACGTATGATTCAAAATAATCAAATTAATAATTATTGCTAGAAGACCTGTTCAATTGCTGTACGATATAATTTTGAGGGATTTATCGCAGACTACAAAGACTACTTTGAATATCTATGTTTGATCTTTGACAACTTGCTGTTTTTGATTAACGTAGAAGCGACGCCTGCGATGACTTAAGAAGAGTCATTACATGTTTGTGCTTTCCGGTAATCAATTGTCTTATTCTGTGACAGTTGCATCTTCTTCTCTAGTTTTCTTCGAACTGCTTTATAATTGTTACGTAATGGCGGATCCCAAGTAATACTGAACGAATAATGCAACTCTTCAAAAAATAAGTGGTATATGATCAGAAAGAAATTTAGTGAGTGTCATACTTTCATAGCATACGATAATAAGTAACTAGTCAGTCCGACCTAAATCGTCTACTACAATAGACTGAGGCCTGGCAAATGAGTTTCAACCTTCATAAATGTTCAGCAATGCTCTTTGTTGTTAGTTAATAACTGGCGATTCCAACACCCGCTGGCTGACGCACCTGTTGACACAGCTTACAACAAAGAGATCTTAGTATCATTATCACGGAATATTACAAGCACTCCCAACAAAAGAAAACTAGCAACTTGTATGTATGTGTATATCTCAATATACATACTGTTAATTAATTTCAATAAACGTGCATAAATGTAACTCGGAGAGCATATTGGTACTATATAAGAGAGCTACAAAAAGTCAAATTATATTGGCGAGACTGTCATGAGGCGACGATGAAGACGTTCCATGAGAGCTGAAATACTTTTAGGAATCTGTTGGCTTTCGTAACACATTTATGACAGCTCTAAGGGGATGTCAGGATTTTTCAAGAGGCAAGATTGATGGTAGAACTTGACTGAGCGGAATATTTTAAGCGGCCACCTCAACATGGACTGAATTAAATTGAGCGCATTTCTTATCACATCTCAAAACTCTGACGCAACAAAAAGAATCAATCGAGCGCGTCCGAGAATGATGGATCGTTATGGTTCGTCATGGGAATGGAAACACCCGGACAGACTTAACCAGTTTTAAGTGATTGTTTTGCCCTGAATTTCCACTCCTCAACAGTACAGGAGTATATAAAAAACTAAAGCACAGAGGATTCAGCTCAACTACGGAATCCTAGCTGCGAAGAATATCTCATCTATGTATTACCCGTGGTACATAATAAGAGGGCTCAAAATACAAAATAATTATGCAATCATGGTATTACACTCAAAATTGCGAGAATTGCGGTTGCAATAATTATAGCTGCGACTCGTGGTACTGATGAATTACCAGACTCATGGTGTAAAATAATTACATGACCCTTGAATTACATGATTATATGTATTCTATACCGTGTAGTACACAGTACCTATGACTCGCCGATCACAAAAATCTTAGGACTCGTGGTACATCTAGACAACAAAGCTCGTGAGATAGAATGGAGTAGAATAGAAATAAAAATAGAAAGGAAGACATCAATCACGTACACACATCTTAATCACACCCAACCATTTCAGTTACGTACACGCACTGCAATCACGTACAGACCCCAGGAGTTACGAAGTATATAGAGTCACAATGTTCGACACAGGTAGGTTTCAATATCCAATGTTTATAGAGACAATTTTTGAATGTGTTCTCAGTGGCAGCAGAAACGACATTTTTGGGCAGTTGGTTCCAGGTTCTCGTAATTCTAACTGGAGAGATGTGTAGATCACGGGATGTCTTAAAGCTTCTTAATATTAGTTTTTGGCCGGTATTTCTCGTTCACACATTTTAGATTTTGTCGAAAAGTTCTTTGAGGGTAACATTTTTAAAGCCGTTGTCCTACGGCTTTGAATCAAGATGAGTTGTCCTAGCAGTCTTCTTTGTTATAAGAATATGAGTTTAAGCTGCTGAAGACATTATTTGTAGCTAAAATTGCAGAGTTCAGGGATCATTTTCGTTGCTCTACAC
>VCRD01000183.1:141453-238323 GCA_006783055.1 Trinorchestia longiramus
GGATTATACTCGCATTTCTGACGATTTTTGTCATTACTCACATTTTAGCTTGTCCTCGTAGGTTAACAGTCATCCCTTTCCCCATAAACTCCAAAATTTACTCCCACAAAACAGCCTTATCAGAAAGTTTTAAAACTAAAAGCAGTGTGCAAAATTGTTAACTCGGAGATGCATGACTGTGTTTACAAGTTGGGATAGCAGCTGGTATTTCATATGCAAGTTGCCTTTTCCTCCGTAAAAATGCACAATTTGCAGTAGGTACTGAAGTAGAAACAAATGAATTTTTAATATTAAGGTTTGTTCAGCAACGTGTTCTTTTGTTTTCGGCAGAAACTGCAACTCACATTACTATATTTGGGAATTTAAAGCTGGCTGTGCTACTGCAAGACCCTGTTTCGCCACTAACTGCAAGTCATGGACCCAATGATCACGCCAGTCTCGCCTCTTCCATAAATCCGTCACTGTAGACGCTCCGGACGCTCGCCTCCCTAAATTCCGTCCTGATGGAGCCATCGCTACAAAACGGTCAAATTTTGGTGCCTTCCTCTTCACCCTTGTCTTCTAAGCTGGGCAGACTTACATGCTTCTGAAATTGGTTTGATTTGGAAAGAGCCGTCGTTAGTTTTAGATAGGTTAGCTATAGGACTTGTGTATATAGAATGAAGAAATAATCGTTCGTGAATTAATAGAGAAAAAATTATCATCTTTACTCGACAACAATTTTCCTCTTGACTAACTATTTAAGGTTATAAAATTTAGAAGGCTATGTAGTAAATACTGTCAACAATACCCTGTATGCATTAAATTCAAAGTCTTTCGAACTGCCCATACATGTGGCAAAAATTTAAGAGAATACTTTTTCTTAATAGAACTTATTTGTGCGAACCGACTGTCTATGCTGTGTTAAAAGATTGAAAGCATGTTGCACTATCATAAGCAAAGGGCATTGGTGTATAGCAGGGATTCCCTAACAGTAAGGCACAGTGTATATCAGTAAGTTATAAGTGAATAAATTAATAAACATTCAAGCACACATACTTTTAAATGATCTGAAATTACGATAAAGTGAATGCAAAATGAAGTAAATATTGTTTTGATTACCACTAGAGTTTTTAATGACGACTTGTGAGAAGCAATGAAGACAGGCGTGGTGGTCTACATCAAAGCACTGGAGAAGAAGAAAGATCAGAGATGTATAAACTAGCAGAGGCAGCACTTTCTCCCTAGAAATACATTGACTGTATTTTTTATTAAAAATTGAGGGAGAAATATTACGTATAATTAAAAAGTGAAGTTCTAAAAATAATAGAAAAAATTGCTATTCCAATTGCGCAAGATGTTACACGAAAGATTGTGCAAGACTCCTTACAAATGGCGTTTGAAGTCTGAGACTCACCAGTACGACAAACATTGATTCAAGAAAAACTCGCGAAATTCATCCTTATCATCACCGCAAAATCTCCCACACAACCAAAATGATCTTGTTCTTGTTTCGCCCAATTAAAACTGATTTCATGAGTAAAGACAACTCGCTACGGGCTAACCCTTAGCCCTTAATACTTAAGGGTTAATCGGTTATGGGTTAAACAATGTCAGTGTTATTCGCAACAGCCTTCTCATTCTATTCTGCTGTTCACCCTTGAAACTCGGCAAAAATTCTCGACAAGGCTGGGGCCTTTTTATTGGGATAGACTTATCGGAGCAAACAAAAAGCCCCGCAGGAAAATAAAGGTAAGTTTATTTTGGGGTGGGCAGCCTCTTGCAGACCGATAGCTGACCTTATTGAGACCAGACACCCGTCAGATGGACGTCTTTATTCATCTTGGCGATGCCCTACTAAAATTTTTGCAAGAACATGAGACTCATGAGAACTTACCACGCTCTAGAGGCACTTTTGATTTGATAATTGCTTTGATCATGATGAATTGTAACTTATATTTTAAAGTTGTTTTCGCGATTTTTAAGGGAAACTTTATACAGTAAATAAATTTATACTTTTTGAATGGAATCAATTTTTTTCATGTTGATCGTGGTCGACGAGGAATTGAATACGAGCAGCAGATGTCTTGTGTACCTCTTTTCTTTCATTCAACTATTAGCTTGAAGTCCATCAATGATATTTTTATTGGAAACAAAAGTAATAAGCAATAGAAGATGAATGTCAAGAGTAGGAGCTCCTTCTTAACACTTTATTACAAGATTTTTCTCTGATAATGTTACTGGTTACGAATGTATCATCATATATTCTGGTTGTTTACCACGGCATAAGTGACAAAAGTATAATTTTCGATGTTTTATGTTACGAATTTATTATAAGGCAACAATTTAGCTGTACCAAGACAGAGTTTAATGCACCGCCAGTTTATGCTTTCCTTTCTAATATTTTGATTTCGTAACATAATATGATTTTGAAAGACGTTCTCATTGCAAACTTGTTCTTCACATCTGTATCCGAACAAATTGTACATTTAGTGAGGTCAGATGTGAACCATCTCTAGGAGTATTGTGTTGCTAAATACATGAGATTTCCAGCACACTTACATAATATTATTTCCATACACCATCACGTTTGGTATTTTTTTCAGTTCAAGCTTAATTTAATGTGCATTCCTTGTGTACATCTAGAAGCGTCTGAGAGAACTAACGTCTCAAGAGTTGTGTAGGTCAGTGGTCTTCAAACTGTTATCCGCCACGACCCCCTTTAAAAGATTTAATTTTTGTACGACCTCTTTAACTTTAGCAAAATAAAGAATAAAATATAAATATAGCAGCGAAATTTAATCTTTATAAAGAAATCAGGTCTACTGTTAATTATTTATCATAAAAAATGATATATTTCATCCTGAAATAACATTATTATATAAATTAGAAAAGTATGATCCAACATTTCGCAACCCCCTTTGAATGGTCGCGCGACTCACACTTTGTAGAGCACTGATGTAGGTGACTGTTGACAGCAGCACGCACGGAGCGTCAGCCCGTCAGCAAAACTTGCATCAATGGGTAGGTGAATGAGTTGCAGCAGGAAGATTGAGTGAATTTTTTTCAATTTTATTTGATTAAAAAGTTTGTTTTATGAAATTCAAAAGTTCATAAGCGTGATGCAGAAAACTTTTTAGCATAATCGTGGGAAGTTTTTGTAAGTTTCTTAGGCAATGGCAATAAATGCAATGTTTGTTTAACAGTCTTGCTTTATGACCGGAGGAACTACAATGTCGTAATGAATGATTTTTTAGATTTTAGCAAATCATTTTGTTACGGACGGAAATCAATGTACATACATTTAACAAAAAAACGTGATACATTTCTACAACGTTGCCACCAAACAGAGGAAAGCAATAATTTGAATTATTATTCACGATAAGGAAGAACAAAATCGATCTTTAGGTCATAGATTGTAAGTTGAACAGATCATATCGCATCAAAAGATCTGAGCACCAATATTTCTTGAACAATTAAATTAGTTTTTCATCTATTAGCTCAACTTTTTAACATTTACTAACCTAAAGAGCAAGATAACGTTAAAAAATTATTGCCTTATATGCAAAATAAATGCTAGCTTCTATTAGGCACACGGTTATTGAAGTTATTATTTGAGTTTTTAACTCTGAAAGAACTGCAGGTCAACAGTGAACTGCTGGTAGAATTAAATTTTGTCCTTGGTCAAAAATATTGCTAGAGAACAATATTCTTGGGAGCCATTGCCGCTAGGTTTCGAGTGCTTCTCTTTTTCAATAAAGAGCAGTTAAGGAGGAGACAAGTAGGTGCCTACCAGAGAATTGTGTCTCATTGTCGCCTCTTTGTATTCCGCCAACCTTGTGACAGGTGCTCCAAAAATCCTGAAAATTTCCGTCCCAACAAAAGAAGCTATAGCGTCGAGTCAAAAACGGCGTCCCACTTAGCTAGACTTCCACAATGTTTGGCATAGCGATATGTACTAAACGGAATTCCGGTGCTTTAATTAGCTATTAAATAACGACCCGTCGTCAGAAAGTAATCTCGGCAATCATTTCAAGAAGTTTGGCTTTTATACAAAGTTTGACGCACCTTTTTCAGTTTTGGGGCACAGCAAAATTCAGTAAGACAAAGCATTTGATGCGGCACTGGTACAAAGAGAAAATTCTTCAATGATTGCACCCTCAGAACAGATATACAAGACAACGGGCTCACTTTCAGAATATAAAAATTGCAGTCATTCTGTCCGATATTTAAGAATTTTAGTATATGCATATGCATATGATTTTATGACACGTACGCAGACACGTAGCAGCGGGTTATTTTCACGCTGGTGCAACGGTGCAGTAGTGACATTAACGTTGTGGATGACCTTTGTGGAGATTTTTGAGCACCTGGTTGATACCTACGTAGCTTGATCTTCTCTCTACATCGCTGCATGAGAGCATGGAAAGCAAGTCAATACATTTAGGTCTAACAGGAGTTCTCAGGATGAAACTGCCTACTCCAACAGTCTGCCTTAGGAATTCTCACTTCGGATTTCTCCCTAGGGTTTACTCCCAGAGCCTTTCCCATGCATGAGCATGGCTGCAAGGCAGTGGAGGTTTGAAATTGGAGTTTTTCTTCTTTTAAATGTTCTTGCTTCACAAGTTAAACAGTCCTGTCTGTTCGAAGCAAGTGGTACTTGGGCGCCACTACCTCTAGCTTCCAACTACTGCCCTGGCATAACAACCTAGGAACAGTATACGCTTTCGCCTCTTTTCCTGTGCGTGGAAACAATCCCGCCGGGCTCAATAGTTAAATCTCAGGGGTAGACTACGAGTTGAACTTGGTTATCAAAGGCTATTTGAGGGGTCTGCCATGAAAAGTATCTATAAGTAGATAGAAGTTGTCTTCACTACCACTCTTCGGCTTAACAATCATGGAACTGCACAGGATGTGAGCGTAATTGAAACACAGTATAGCAAATTTTTAGCTGATTTATTCACAGAAAATTCGCACAATTTTTTATTAGAAACCAAATAAATACAACACGCAAGTGGAGCTCCTCCTGGATGAATCGCCTCTTGACTGACTGCTGATTTTGTTGGGCCGATGCAACGTTTCTAGTGCGTTGTCAACAGATGTCTTACACTCACGATCTACTGTAACTGAAATTTAGATATGCATAGAGAGAGAACGGGTTAATTTGAAGCGACCCTTGGTTATTTGTAATTAAAAAGGAGCCCGTGAGCACGTGAATATTAACTGCATTTAAAAAAATATATTTTATAATCGGTTCAACTTGTGTTCAAAATTAAATGAACGAACAAATTTTCCTTTTTGTGTCCAATTTAAGATACAATTTGATTAAGTGACAGTTAAATTTCAATATTGCTTGATGGAATCTTATTCTAAACTGAAGAGTGCATTCCTGTATTCCTGTGACCATGATAGACGCAGCTAAATTTCACATGGTCCTGTTTCTGGGGTGTTTCAGCAGTCAACGCAGTCGAAAAACGTGTGCGGAAGACGAGGACAAGGACGATATAAAGCACCGTTATGTGGCTGTGAGGGCAAGGCTGTGTCTCCCTGTTACTGCACATAAACTGGCATTCAAACACATAGACTGGCATAAACAGCCACTAGAACAATTGTATGGCTGCAAACGGTGTGCAGAAGCTTACGTAAAAAAGTTTTGATCGTCAGAAACTGTGTGCTTGCCTCTGCTGCGTGCTCCCAGAAAAAGACATCTATAATGGAGTTATGAAGATGTCAACTGAACGGTCGAACAGTAGGCTGATCTTCGCCTTACGGTTGAGTCTTGAATTTTATTTAACGATTCTTTTTACGGTTGAGTCCTGATTTGATTTTCAGTGTAATTCTCGACTGATTCTGGTGTAGGGATAACCTGAGACACGATGCCGGCCCCCAAGCATAGTAGAAAGAGACAGTATCGAGGTGGGCCGGTGGTGGGGTAGGCCAGCAGTATCATAACTGCTCACACAGCGCTCCAAAAAGTTCTACTAGACGAGTAGACTGGTTAGGTTTAATGTTACCAAGTATTGTCACGAAATCTCGACGCCTCATTTTCAGTTGTTTCAAGGTACTGTGAGCCCAGACTTCCTATTGATGGATAATAATGCTAGTTTTCATAGAGAACATATATTTTTGGCTTTCCTGTAAGCTGAAAATATTACTTGCATTTATAGGTTTGCTGGCTATCCCGAATTAAATCTGATAGAACCTGTGCTTGTCACTTTCCAGAATATCTAAAGAGTGAGTCTGCCACTGACACTTTCTAAAATATCTAATGAGCGAATAAATATATGATGCGTCATGAATGACATTCATTGACGATCAACAGGATTGTTATTTAGGTAACAAAAGGTCATTCAAACTTTTGTAATTAACTTTCCCGGGACACAATTTTTCAGTTGAAATAATTTTTAACAGTTTTTGTACTTCTGGCTTGAAAACAACACAGTTTTAATTCAGATGCAATTAGACTTCAGTTGATGACTTCCCCTGCTGTACAGCTACGAGATACGAGGCACAGACCAACGAAATTTTCTTCTTGGTTCTAGCGTAGGTCGTTCCGCAATATCAGAATATCGTGCTTTACAACGTTTAATAATACATGTTTGGTATTGTGTTAATTCAGACATGTTTTGTACAGCTGAGTACATAACTAACCGTATACTTTCCGAACTAGTCATAGATTTTATCAGCGATAAAAAGTTGCAAAATAATTTTTACTTTTCTTTGTTCTTATGGTTTTGAACACTTAGGCTATAAGCTATAGACAATTCCCCATTTCGCAGTGCTTTAAAGTCAAACTCTCTTGAAAATATGCAGATTTTTCAATTCAGGTAATAATGGTGCTCAAAAATATGTATGACTCTCTTATCACTCGTAATGACATAGAAAATATGAAAATATTTGTTAGGCGACTAGATTTAATTACGATGATATATAAGAATGAGTTAGGCATCCCGTTTATATTCCAGATTTAAACTCGAAAAGTACTGGGCGTGCTGTTACTTAGAAATGATCACAGTCTTAGAAAGAGCCTGAACTCAAGTAGCACTCGAAGAAATAGCGCTCGTTGAGTGCGTCAAGAAATTAGAAACTGGTAGCTGGGTGCGACTGCAATCCGCTGTATTGCAAGTTGTTTTGTTCAAACTGCAGTGAGCGGAAATACTGAGGGCTATGAAATGACCTTCTGTGGAGAAGCTTTGCACTTGGCACCACATGACGTCTTTTATGGAACAACTTCGAGGTGTTTGTCTCGAGTATAAAAGTCCTCATATTGTCGTGGTGACCAGGCGTCTGCACGACGCATCTCTCAGCAATAACGGTCTTCTTTCAGGGCTCCGTAAAACGCACCAAACTACGTAATGAGCCAGACCACATTGCTGTCATATCGGCCTTTAAATCTGACGAAGGATCTCAGCCCTACATCATCACTCCGAAGAAGGTATATTGCTTCTGCAGACCTGATAAATCTTTATAAGGACAATAATGGGTTGTGTGATAAAGAACTTTATGTTTATAATGATCTAACAATAGCGCAATCATTTTCCAACTGCTTAAAAACCTTTCAATAATTAGTAACGCCGCTTCTCGTATCTTAACTATTTGTTTTACGTTTTATTTGCCGGCATATATGTACATTGTCCCAGCGTTGCAGGACCCCAGAACAATTAACTCTTGAACATTCATGTGGTCTTCATGAGTCAAACATCAACGGCTGCATGTATTTTAAGCATTGCATGGTGGATACCACAATATAAACTCAAAACTCAATTTTTGAGTTTGGCCAGTTAGTGTTCGGGTCCCGTAACGCTGGGACACTGTATATGCCGAATAAACGCCTGGGATTAGATATCATCGAAAAATCCTTCCATATAAATTTCATTATACTTAAGAAACAAGGAAATAGCCCACTACATTTAAGGAAGTAACAATGTTCTTATTTACATATTAGGTTATCTGGAAAATGCTTGCGGGTATCTTACGTACAAATAGGGGAAAAATAACTTCTTTAGCGAAAATGTGAGCGAAAGTACAATTGATTTTAAACCTAACTGTAAACTTCTTGTATAGAAATACAGATTTTAGAATTGAGTGTCATTGCGATGTATATGAAGGGAATTTTCTGAATTGCATTGCGATGG
Source organism: Trinorchestia longiramus (assembly GCA_006783055.1). Lineage (NCBI taxonomy): Eukaryota > Metazoa > Arthropoda > Malacostraca > Amphipoda > Talitridae > Trinorchestia > Trinorchestia longiramus. The sequence goes on from VCRD01000183.1 coordinate 149,568, forward strand.
TTAAAGACTAGAAGGTGCGGTGAGATCAAGGGGTACTACAGCAACACCGTGTGCCCTTTATAATGAAGGCGTGAGATAGATGAGTGAAAACATTAATGATATAACAAACTGGTAATTTTAATTAGACATTTTTGGCTTGACTTCCATCACGAATTGATTCTTTGTTCCCACATTAAAAGAAAAGGATTGGGGAGAAACTGGAAAGAGCTTTCGACTAGACTCGGGTCTTTACCACAGAACAAATATTTCTATTTTTACGGTAAACTTTGATTGAAATGGTATACTCTCCTCATTGATTTGGTGCATTTACCAAGAAAGTAAATATGGACTTCAAAATATTAAAGCTGAACTTTGTTGTTCAAAACGCATATAACTTAAGCTGGTAAACGTAAAAAGTATTGTTCTTCACCTGGCAAAGTCAGGCTTGATATTTCTTCTGGCTCCCTGTAAAGTTATTCAGAAGATGGAACTGACGACTGATCGTGCAGCACTGCAGCAAGTCTTGCACTTTCACAGTTTTAATGTTTTTTTTGTAAAACTCTCTCATTTGTGAAATACTTAATGTCATGCATGTAATTTGAAATAATATAAGCAAATATTTCCCATGCTATTCACAGAATATAAAAAGATGGAGAGGAATGCCTTTATTTCATTACCTTTTAGAAATAAGCATGCACAGTTTGCTTTTTCAATAATTTCAGATGCAGGAGTGACTATAAATACGCCAAAAGACAAGTTTAAAATACAAAATATCTTGCTCCAATATCATGCCCCATAACTTAGTGTTTATCATGAATAAGAAAGAACTACGCAAATACACCAATGAAAAGCGTCAGATGACAAAATTTACATTTAAGTATCATGACCAAGTTCACGAGGTTAAAAATATTCTCCCAGAGTTAGCTCTTTAACCAGCACCAGTAAACGTCACGTTGTATAGCGCATGAAATGGCAGAGTCTGAACGCCTAGCAGGAAATAAAAATTAGATGGAAGTGGACTCAATACAGCTTGCTCATTCACATGTATGACCCTTATTTCTTTGACAAATATTCAAATGCGTAACAAAATGGTTTTAAATAAAATAGCAACAACATGATGGACGATACGAATAACCTGACATGTTACCAATATTTCTTTCAGAAAATCAAAAGGGCTGTGACTCATTAGAACGTCGGCTGGTTACATCATGAGAGTAATCACATGAGAGCCAGTTTCCAAAGCTGCAAAGAGAGAGAGAGAGTAGTAGTTCTGGTCTCTACGTCGCACTCGAGCAACGTTTTCTAGACTCACAGTAATGGCAACCTAAAGGACAACATTTTCGTGCTGGTAATATTGGGAGACACGGCCATAAGTAATCTGGCCCGGGTTCCCCCAATAAAAAAGTCATTTGATAGCTGCGGTCGCTTCAGAATAGAACAGGACAGACTGATGGCCGTATAGCTCTTCTCTTGTCCAGGGTAAATATACGGTCCTTTTGTGCAGAGAATCTGTATCATAGTACCTGGTGCATGAAAGAAAGAAATGAAAAAAGATTGGGATGTGTTAAAGCTATCTCAGAATCATGAGATATATGAAAAAAGTGAAGGTGAGGAGTTTTTTTGTCCGAAATAGACGAAATATACATAGACGTAGACATAGACGAAATATACATAGAATATACTACCGAACATGGGCCACCTTGAACATGCATTGAGCGCTGTATCTTCAAGAAAGACTCAAGAATAAAGCTACATACAATTAAGCAACAATCAAAATTTCTAAACCCTAAATTTTGAGACTCGTCGTAAGTTTTTACTCAGTAATCGTAAAAGGTAACTCATACTTCACCTCGCAGGCTTCAAATTTCAAGAACTTTGACACATCATCGCAAACAGAGATAATAAACTTCTACTTGACTTGCATTCACATTCTCACCAAAGAGAGGATGCAAGTCAAGTAAAAGTTTATTATCTCTGTTTGCAAATTTTCTCTAATATCTCTGAACTGCAAAGAAGGAAACAAAAAATCATTCCGACTCTTCTCAAAAACTGAAGGTTTTGTTCAGTGTTTTTATCTGACTAATTTTCATTTACGTTTATGCATGAAAGAGCGATTTCCCACAAACGTCGAATTAAATTTCGCTAAAAATGAGAGCTCTGTAATTTACGTTACGATCTCGTCACTCAAAATTACGTTGCCTTGGAAATAAATAATACCTCAAACTGGGATCCATTGATCAGGGTTTACGAAAGTTTGCGAGCGAATCGCGCGGGTGAATTTTACCAATGAATTTATCGGCCGCAGTTCCAATCTCATTTAAACTTGTTAATGGGTATTCGGATTTGGTAATGGTCATAAATTTCGAGCAAAGTCGTGAAAAAGCGAGCGAATGAGAAGGAATGACTAAATTTTAGTGCTTGATGGTAACGATAACACTCGCTGAACACGAGTCAAGAAAATATGTCAAAGATGCATGGCTTCAGCATGAAATATTTTAGTTTTTTTTTGGCTTCCCTAGAGACTTCAGCATTTCTGCTATTTATGACATTCGTCTACTTAGCTGATACAAGTACTATCGTACAGTGTGTTAAGACCATAAATTCTGTCGATATAACAATAATCCAAATGTGAACTACGTCGTGCTTTCTTCTTAGAACAATTAGAATTCGAGTTATTTTGACACAAAAATGATTCGAGTTCTATCAGATGACTCGAAGTCATTAGATAGAATCCGAACCATTACAATAAATTATAACCTAATGTGCAAGTGATTCTTGCAAAGTAGTTGCCATATGATATTTTGTCTACCATAGTGTTGTAAATCTCAAGCAATAATAGTAGAGAACACTTGATTTCTAAAATATCGGAACTTTCTACTCCCTAAAATTATGTACTTCTGTCATAAATATTTTTTCTAGAATTCGTGAGGAAAAAAGCCAAATTCATGGTGAAATGTGCCCAGCAGATGTTGACAAGAGCCTGTAAGTCATTTCTGGATGAATATGGTAAGCTATTAATTGCTTTCCAGAGCTGGGAGTAAACTGCACTGCTCGGAGTAATTTGCTATGATTTGTAAAGTAATCCATGCATCTTGAAAAAGCCCTATCAATTTTCGAAAATTCTCTATGTCGTGCTACATTTTAGAATGATTCATAAAAATAAATATTACAGCTTCCAGGTATTCATGGGGTTTTCACGACTGCACTGCAAGGAAATAAAAAATTCTTCTTGTCAGCAGAAACTTTGTCTTAATGTACTGGAAAATAGTTTATTTCGAATATATTTTGCTCAGATTAAAAACTTAAATTATGAAAAGAATAACAGTCCGTCGCGTTACTTTCTAGAAAAAAAAATTTGAAAGTAGCACAGAGACCAATATACATAGTTTTTATATTTTCTTATATGTTACATCACAAGACATCTTGTTTTCTGAAAAACAACTAACCAATGTGATGGGGATGAAAATTTAAGATTTTAGAAGCAAATCAATGCTGTACTGCCTGATGAACATAACTGGTATGGCACCTGTAGGGTTGTGGTTCTTTGGAATTTCAGGCTACACGTAAATAATGTTCCCTGTTAGAACTCTACGAAGAATGACAATGCTTACAAGATGTTTTGGTCCTGCAGTGTGTCTGGGAAATTCATACCCATTGAAACACAGAAGATGAATTTCTCTGTTAATTTGGTGTGCGGATGTCCACAAATTTCATGCATGCATTGTTTTGTTTTAAGGTACCTTGCCATTAGTTATTATGAATATCAAAAAATTAAGTAAAGTCTTTGTCATTTATTAAAGTGACTCATTACTGAGATATATGAAAATTTTAACATGTACCACATTGGGTAAATAATTGTTCATTTTTTGATACGGGGGATAATGTCCTGAAACCTCAGTGAAAAGCTGAACTGATTTGTTTCATGAATTCTAAATTAAAGACTAGAAGAGCTTGAAAAATCTTTCAACTAAGCTGAAGTACATGCATGAGTGCAAAAAGATTCTTCTACGATGGAGACATTTTCAAAAACTACGGTTATTAATTACCTTGAAGTTTTCTGAAAATATTTTCAGGTTGAACACATTTTAAGAATCACTACCGCACCGGTGATCGTAACTTGGTCTCAGTAATTTTTGGCAAGTGTTGGATTTTCCAGGTTGCGCTCGTTGATCAGAAGTTGCCAGCTTCGATAGGCGAAGATTAATTCCTGTGGATGGAAATTTCACGGAGACTCTTGAAAGTTAGCGAAGAAAGTTCGTGAAAGTTTGGACAGCTGACGCTCTTTTGGGAGCTATGGATAGAAAAGGAGAAAGCGCCTTTTCTTTTTTTAATGTTACGAAGGCAAAATGGAGAATATTGGAAACTTTGCCCGGAGGAGACCGCTTGGCTGACGCCGATACAAGCAGAGAGGGCACTTCAAGAAAATTGAGAGGCGTTGAGAAAAAAGTTATCAATATCTTACACATTGCAACGGAATTCTTTATTCAACGTTTTTTATTCATGTGAAATGCAAAGAATGGATGATGCTTTTGAAATATTTTCATCTGTGTTATGAGTGTAAATTAGTGCTGGAACTATTTATAGCCTTCAACTAATGTTTGATGCTCAAAAAACTACGTCTTCGAAGCATGAGTTTTGTACCTAATTCTTTCTTTGCATTTTTGTATTCATCACGAAATGGAAAAACTAAATTCATTAAACTTATTTAATGGGAAAACAGGATCTGTTGCGGAAGCAAAATTGTTCTTTACAGATCGAAAGTCAAGACGATAATTTGAAAATTTTAAATGAAAAAGGTTTATGACTTCATTGTAAACATGTTACTCAGTGGGTAAGTTACAATATGACTACTTCTATGCAGAACACATGCCCTGACACAAGAATTTGTTTCCACCGACGTCGTTTCAGGAACAGATAAGCGAAACTGAATTTTTAGCAGGAGGAGGTATAGGAGTTGGATGTAGTTAAAAAATAAATTACAACATGAACAATAAACATGAAACTCTCGATGAAAATTTATCATTATTCAGAGATAAGCACAGCATGAACTAACACATCAGGAATACCAGCCAGAAGCTTGAACCATCACCTGTAATTTAATGCTGCAGCTCGGATTTCCATTTCACTCTCATGTAGCGGCCTAGTCAAACATGAGTATAAAATAATTCTTGTTTTTCAACAACTATTCCTGTGATGAAATACTTTGGACTAACTTCATGAGCCATGCAAACGATAAGCGGTCAAGGCTAGGATTTAAGTCATAAATGAAAAGTTTATTCTTTTGAGCCATAATGCTATTGATGAAGGATTGTGGATCAAATTCATTGGAGTTGGAGTCGTTATATTTTTTAGAAAGTCTGGGTGATGCAAACTGTGTAAATTTAGACACAGACAAAGCATTGACTTTCAATGATAGACCACTACTTTTTGAGCATAGGTAAGAATGAGAGACAATAAAGCATTGTAAACTTAGCTCTCTTTAATTTATTGTCTTCATTTCAACATGAGTGGAAGAGATAGGAAAGAAAAATGTTGAGCAAATTTACTACGAAAGTTTGAACATTAATCATTAGAAGCTGAAAGTATTTGAGAAAATGATAGAACAAACTGAATTGGGTATATGAATCCTAGTGAAAAGAAAAGTAATAAAAGTCCCTGTTTTCTATTCCGCCATGTATGTAAGCACTCAGTCAACCATTATGAGCCAATCTTAAATTTGTAAATTTTGGATGTACAAGGGTTGAAAAATTAGAATTCAAAAGTTAAAAAATTTGTACATGAATATAACTTTTTAGAATTGTCACTACTAATGACCTGTGATCAAAGTCTATAGAAGTAATAACACTTACTGTGTACGAGGGTATTAAGGAGCAAACACTCACCTTACTCAAGTGGAAAGTAAAATGATAGAAATAGCATTTAAATTTTCCGACAGACTCATCCTAGCACCCTCGTGTAGACTCTCACAGAGAGCTCCAACTTTGATTCTCAATTCGGATGACTAACTAAATAACTGGGTCTGATTTATATTAATGTATTCCCTTCCTGTGCACACGGATAGAATTGCTTCCTCATTGCAAGCTAAAATTTCATTCGTTATTTCTTTTTTATATCCAGAGAGGAAAGAAACGAAGTCATCCCAACTGATTTTCAGGAGAAAATGCATCTATATTTTTTCCTTATTTTAATTCGTTTTGTGTGCCCTCAGTCTACTTGTCGGAGTTATCAGCGGCCTGTCAGCGGGGCGTACTGCTTGCAGACACTGACAGTTGACTGAAGTTAGCAGCTGACGGACACAGGAAGGTGACTGTTGCGAGCAGCTGAGTGACGCAAGCAGTTGACTGATGCAAGCAGCTGAGTGACGCAGGCAGTTGACTGATGCAAGCAGCTGAGTGACGCAGGCAGTTGACTGACGCGAGCAGCTGAGTGACGCAGGCAGTTGACTGATGCGAGCAGCTGAGTGACGCAGGCAGTTGACTGATGCCAGCAGCTGAGAGACGCAAGCAATTGACTGATGCGAGCAGCTGAGTGACGCAGACAGTTGACTGATGCAGTGATGATACGCACTGTTGCTCTGCTGATACGCAAATTTGTACACTTATTTCCCACAAATATGAGCATTAGTAAGCGTGTTTCTTGAAAGTGTTAATGATCTTCCTCCACATTGAACTGCGTTCACTAATGCTTGGGGAGGAACTGTTTAACCGAGCAACAGCTTGAATTTTGTTGAGATCAAAAGGGGTATTTTGTTTTATTTACGAGACGTGGTACGTAACACCTAAGAGAAATATTCCAGAATATTAAAAAAAATTCGGTCCTGTAGAACTACACATATTTTATGTAAACAATAAATTGTTTGAAATACCTCAATTCTAAATTTTTCAGTATTTTCTTTCAGGTTAACAGCATTTCGTGACTTAACGCGTGATTTAGAATAGAATAAGGCTATAGGAACGAACCTTCGGGCCCATTCTTGGGTCGGATAATTACTTCGATAATTATTCGGTTGTTTACCCAAGTCCCATGCCGTATTTCTAGCCGCGTCAACCATGTCGGCAGCGGGATTCGAACCCGGGTCTTTCTGCTCGCAAGCAAATTCGCTCACCAGTCGACCAAGCTGGTGAAACCAGTCGACCAAGCTGGTGATTTCACAATACGTATATGTTTTTTTCTGAACCATTGACTCTTGGGAATAATTTTTGTCATAGTTGTGAAAAAGCTGGTGTACGTCGTGCAGAAAATGGCTCAACTAAGTGTAATAGCACTTTGTATTCATACGAGTAGAGCGAAACTCGTGTCAATGTAAACTATCTTAGAAAACTATTATTAAAAAGCATCGTTTGGCTGTTGATAATTAATTAGGCTCGTTGACAAGCTTGTAAACATAAAAAGGCATATATGAAGAATGAAAAGGCATATTAACGCAAAAATTCGTCAGGAACATATGACTAAATTTTCACATCAATGAAGAAGCAGGAGGTTCCATGTAGGCCCGGCGGCTGAAGTTGCTTGTGCTCGTGGGGACTTTACTATCCAGCACCTGATAACTCCTACAAATTGAGTTGAGCTTGCGGACAAAAGTTGAATTAGAATGCTAAAGAAAAATGGCAGCAGATTTTTCGGAAAAATGAGCCCGCGACGAGAACTTTGCATTTTTCCCGCCGATAGAAGAGAAGGAATGGAGGGAATTTAAGATGATAAATCAAGTATTTTATAATATAATTTCATTGATTTCCTTATACTCTGTAAAATTGATTTTCCTTGTAAAAGAATAAATAAGCTCTAAGAACTGTTTTTCAGTGTCTACGTTCGGAATGTAGTAGAGCTCATAGAAAAACAATATGAAGGATTTTTCGCTTCATGGAACCATAAATGTGTAAGTATAGTAGATCAAATAACCATAACTAAGTGTAAGTGAAACTTTGTAGCCACTTATTTTACATAAAATACCAGTTTTTGAGTTGAACAGCCCTCCTGTCCCCATGAGTGCGCCCGCATAAGCAAAATTTAGCTGTAGCTTCGTTGTTTCCTAACGCAGTTGCTAAAATTCTGACAGTTTTGTGACGATTAAGTTGTCTATTCAGACAATGAGTTCAGAACATAAGAGAGCAAGAAGGAAGGCTTCCAGTAACGCAATTTTCAAGTGTCTGCCAACTTAAACTTTTCTAACGAAGTCTGTAGAGCAAACCCAACGAGACCGAATATTCAGATATGATAATGTAGCTAACTTGTGGTGCACGCTCGCTGACTCCTGGTCAGAGTGACTGTCGCTTGGTCGTGGCTGAGTGGCTTCCTTTCAGTGACTTTCTTGATCTGATGACTGTCACTTGATCTTTTGGCTTTGGTTGGCGTTAACTGACTTTCTGGCCAGTGTGACTCCATCAGTAATGTCTGGTCAGTGTGACTATATCAGTCATTTTATGAACTGGTTCTGTTTAGTGACTTTCTCACCAGGTGTTTGTAGCTCAGTCATGTAGCATGTGACGACAAATCGGGACCAAGTTGCGCAAGTTATAATGAGCGTAACTCAGTATTATACAATCTTGTGCTGGATATTAATCATGACTGCCACAATTCAGTTGTGTCAAGAATGGCTCTTGTTGAACTCAGGATTATGGCGCGTACTCGTAAATTTTAGTGACACGAGCTATGAGGGCCCAGTTTTCACACCTCTGATGTTTGTCAAATTTTTTCTCAACTTATTATTATTTACTAAAAGAGAGCAAGCAGATTTTGGCAGAGGGTTTTTGTTATTAAGGAAATACTAATCATAATAATATAAATATTTCCTCAGTTGGCGATGCCACATTTTTTAGAAGCATAAATCTCATATTACAGGAAATAAAGATTTAAAATATGAGTGTAGATACATTTTCAACGTATGTGTGTAAAACCAAGGATGGGTAAAGCTCACACGATATGGAAATGAACGTATTTCGTCTACCCAAAAATGTACTCTCGCCCTTAGCATTCTTCATGAGATTTTTCCTAGCAATGCGCAGACGAAGAAAAAGTTGCTAAACTTGAGGTCATCTGCTGCTGAATTTCCAGCTGTTCTTCACTTTAGTGGATCCTGCTGTACCATTGCTCGTGTCTTATTCAATATTATTCATTAATCATTATGCAACTTTATGGGAAGTTTCTTTAGTTAACAATGTCATAATACTTTAAAAATATGTAATATACTTGTAGCGTTTAACAATCCCTCATAGTTAAAATTAATGTACTTTAAAAATAAAATTTCAATTTTTGCGTCAGCTAGTGTCAGTTATTGGTTCAGCAGAATCTCTGCCGTAAATGTAACGCAATTTAGACAGAACGAAGCCGCCATAACTTGTTCTACAAATATTTGTCATACATAAATCTACTTCATTAACAATCATTGGCTCTGATTAAGTTTTGCGTTACGCACATCACCAAGTCATATATAAGCATCGCTGATATATGAAGTGGTAGGTAGAAATTATATATTGTTTCATATGTTCAGTGATCAGTATGAATTTATTATTCATAATTACTATTGATGGTCAAGAAATAAAATCCATGTGTAAAATTTAACTTTGAATTACTTCTAATCATAATGAGAGTATTATTTTTGTTCCACTTTGCCATAATGGTATTGATTTCTACTGTAATCTCAAGAGTTAAATGTGCCATGTATTAATAGAAACTTTGTGGTTACTCAGTCGTTCAAACTGGGCTGTGAATAAGAATGTTTCTGAGTGAAAATTTGTACTGACATATCTGACAGGAGCTTGAGTGCTTCGAGTGACAGACAAGCAGCGTCCATAATTTAGACGCAAAGTCTTCCGTTGCCGCAGAAGATAAGTGAAAATGACGCTGCAGTAACGCTATGATTGTCAGATATCGTGGCCTTCATATATACACATGGATTTGGAAGCTGAAGAAAAGAGATAAAGAAGTTTGGTGATAAAATTCAACTTTTAAATGTTAAATATTTGTAGTTTTTAAATTGTAATGTAATGTATTGAGTGATACATCATGAAAAATAAGTGAATAAATATACTCTTTACGTGGCTTACAAAAGAGAGTCAAAAAAACTTGGATTCTATCATTTAAAGATTTAATTGACCTTAATAAAATCTTATGAAATAATTTTCTAGAAGTTTGTTCCTGAAAAGAAACACTAGGAGCACTTTCTCCTTGAAATATATGTAAACTAGGAATGGAAGTGAACGAATTAAAGTATGAATTTTATGTTGAAAGATAAGTGTAAATAGAAGCATATGATTTCACTTAGAAAGTGAAGTATGACACTGACTAAGCAGATGTAGGGACGAATTTTGATGACGTTATGGGTATCAAATTTTTAATTAATCAAAATCTACACAAGCTGATCAGTTACTCTCACTTATGATCGAGCAGCATGGCCACTATGTAGCATTTTCATGACATATGTGAGAAGTAAACGAATGAGAAGTAAACAAATGAAACATTACCTGCAATGTTCCATTGTTCTATTGGTTCTAGTATTTAGTCAGATGTGATGATGAGATGCATTGTCAGGTAACACGTTTTCTTCAAATGCAGTTGCAAACTTCATACTTACGCTAAAAGTTATCTAGAGGGAAAAACTTGCACCCGGTGCACATCAAATATACACGTTTTTAACTTTGGATAGTACGTAAAATAATTTTACAGGACTTATCCTCTGAAGCTGAAATGTGATAAGAGCTTCAGAAGTATAATATGGGTCTTTGCACTCGCAAAAAGGTTAATAATAAAAACTTAATCCCTTATATAACATGTCATACATAGCTGACATCGAGATTCAATAAACTCATAGGAGGAAAATAAATAAATTATTTTCCGTGAACGGACCTTACCAAAAGTCGTTCATAGTCAAAGAAAAACTTAAAATTAAACTAACCACAATATCTTTGGCTTAGACAAAGATATCAAGTATCCAAGAAGTAGTTTGTATAGAATTAAGTCGACGTATGTTAGCACTAATCGTAGTTTCTCCCAAAAACCCTATGAATTTACCCCAGTCAACTTATAACAAATGTCGTTCAAAAACACTTTAAATTAAGCCGCCAATTTCTAGTAGCAAATTTGCCAACCTTAACATGGTTGAATTTTTTCCGGACCTAAAACTTGCAGCCAAACTTGAGCGTGCTGCTTGCTTCGAAAAAAAGCCGTGCATAATTCCAATCAGGACTGCTGGCTGAAGTTAAACATTCATTACTTTCTTCGGAAAACTTTGTGCTTTTTCTCGCCGTTGCTGCGAACGCACTGGCCTTGGCTCAGGACCCAGGTGGTCGTCCACTGTACTGTGTTGGAACTTGAGCGCCATGTATCAGCAAAATTTGAACTGAAAAGGAGCGTCTATGCTGAGGAAAAATAGGAAGACTTCCTTCCAGAAACTTAGAAAGAAAAAGTGGTTTAATGGTGGAGTATTGTATAGTGATGAAATGTTTCACTTCTGTGGGTTACTTAATTTATTTACATATTGTATGCTGGCAAATAGACATGTTAAACTTTGGGAGTTTGATTGCAGCATTCAGTATTGTGTAATCATTTATGTTAACAGGATTTTTGCATGTAACGCTTCAGCCTTTTTCTCGCTAATTTAAGTGCATAACAGAAACAAAACCGCAATCCAGAATATGAAGTCGGATAAATAACTGAGACTGACTTATGTGCCTTTCGAAACAGATCATTGGCATCAGTACCTATTCAGAAAAAATCTAATTTCCATAGAACTGCTGATGATATATCGCTGTTTTGATTTTCTATGCTGAATACATATTAAAAAACGAGTTACATGAGGTAAGTTTGAGTCAATTATTTAGAAATACGTTCATCACAAAATGATGAAGATAAAAGTTATTTGCATTAAAAATGAGTGTAAGAAATTCTTGACAGAGGAAGTAGCAGATAAGGAATGCAATGAAAAGTTACTTTTATCTCAGAACTGATTGCAAGATATGGCGCTGTAAGTGACGCAATCTATGCTGCTCAAGCTGCGCTCGAGATCGCCTTCACAGTCTTGTCTAGACCGCCGTCGGCCTTGCTTTCAAACAGTAATTCAAGTTTCAGTCTTCATCTTCGTTCGCAAAGGTTAGAAAACATCACCTTGTACACATGTTTAGGAATCAAAGACACTTACTTATTGACGGGAAAACTGAATTTAATATTAGTGTACCTTGAAAATCAGCAGCTCTATAGATAGCAATGTTCCTTAACAAATGGGTGATGTGGCAGTAATCCAGAAGTTTAATTTCCTCACCTGTAAATACACATAGTTAGAAGCATGCTAACGCTGGCACAACTGTTTGTGTAGTGTGGCAAGGGACACAAGGAGGTCGAGAAGAGGGAACGGGAATCTCTTTAATTTTAATGAAGCGTCGAATGTGGACTTGTCTCATGTTCTAAATGTGAGAGAAAATTGCATGGGTGATGCAATTCAGTTTGTGACGTATAGAATAAAATACAACGTTTGCTGTAGTATTTGTACTATTTTCTTCGAAAAGTGATAAATGTGACAAAAAATGTACCAAAGTTGACTTCCTTCTCCATCTCACATGGTTTTAAAAACTCAAAAGGCAAAAAATAATTCCAGCAAAAGCTGCCATGAAATATTTGTGCATCTTGGACTACAAGACCAGCATCTTAGAATAAGAACACACATCTGACATCTATGCACGTAATGTAAAGCAAAACAACATTTTTTAAAAATGAGATGTGTTAGTACCCACTCGTATAATACAACTACCATCTAATCCATCCACATCTTTTTTGCATCACACCTCCCTGTTTCTATACTGTCACATTTTGATACGAAAAACTGCATTTTTCAAATAGTTCTTCTACAACGCGTAGTACTTCAATCTATCCTCCACCTCACCTGTTCCAATCAACGAACATTCTCCTCATTTACAATTAAAACGCTTCAATGAGAACGTAGTTATTTTGAATCTTATGTAGGAGACTTCCCTACACTAAAAGTAGATTTTCTAGAAGCAATCAGTATGTAGTATGTATGTACATATATTAATGGACTATAACTAGAACTTCACTCCTACTTTATAACTGTTCTTAACCTCTGTCTGCATGCATGTGTGCTTGCAGCAGTGTAACACAAGAATCAGTAATGTATAATTCTTAAAGCTAATCAGATATTGATTAGCTTTGATACATAAAATTAACTCGGCGTCACTAGCTTGGCTTAGTTCAGTTTGCTTTCCTTGAAGTAACATAAACTACTGATGCTAATTCAGGTCTACTCAATTCTGGAGTAGAATAGATCAATCTCCCAATTTAATTTTTGTCATTCTCGGTAGCAAGCACCGTCATTCTCACGGGGAGTGAACCAACATGTGCAATTCGTGTGCTTTATCCTGGCAATTTCAAGTGTTATGCGTACATTAAATAGCCTTATTTTGCCGCATTGATAATTCTGACAATGTCCTCCTCCACTTCTGTGGCAGGAGAGTGAATCTGGGTCAGAACTGGCTACTGATTACAGTCAGACGACGAAGACTACGTTTTGTATACTCAGTACGGTATAATGGTTGGAATAAAGGCAGAGGTCGAATCAATAACTGTTGGATATTGACATCTACGCGTGCAGTATCCCACCAGTGCCTGACATTTCTGCAGCAATTTAATGTAAATATTATTCTAACCGTTCCAGTAGCACGATACTTCTTGTGAGTAGGAACTGATGGTGATTATTATATGATTTTCTTATTTTTTCGAATAAGTTTTTACAAATAAATATTCATATGGTGATTGAAGTTTTTCCATTCTACTTTTAAGTCGTCCGTTGATAAAGAATATGTTGTATGAGTATAAATAGGTAATTGCAACGACATTCTTATATCATCGTACCGCCCATTTTGACTGGTCGATTCATTAGTTTGTCAGTACAGAACTAGGTCATTTAAATTGTCTAACGATATTGGCAAGACATGAAGCAATTGCACTTACAAATAAAAAATTAACCGAAAGGTCATGTTTTATAAAATAGAATGTACTACGTTCGCTGTCTGTGTAGTGCAGGTAGAGCTCATACTTGTCTTGTAGATTAGATGAGGACACTAAGAAACAGCATAGTTATGAAGTTAGAACTCAAATTAGGTAATTTGATTAGTTATGAAATTCATTGAGTACCTCAGAGACGTACCTCGAGTCGTCAATGAAATTGAAGATTTTTGTGCAGATTTCCAGGACGCAAAATTGAGATTTTTTACTGTAATCTAAAGCAAAATTCTTTAATCGTTTGTTATTATATTCAGAGGTATGGAAATCAATAATAATGTAAGGGGAGTTCCATTGTATATAATGTCATCCTGACCAAAGATTTCAATAAATTTTGTAAGTAAACTTACGAAATAATTGTTTTTTGAAATGAAAACAGGGACAGCCCTCGAGTGACGATAATAATGCAAGGCCAGATAGTGGCGAATCAAACACTATCCTCAGAGCCTGCTAAGCTGGAGTGAGCTTCTACATATTTATTTATCAGTTCTGACGTTCAGCTTTCAAATAGCAAAGTGTCAATCCCTTCAATAAATCTCTCTGTGGTGTAATAATTGCTGAGTTCGTGGAAGTTATATTAACAAATTGTGCCTCAGGGTTTGTATAATACATAACGAGCGGTCATAACGGTTTGTATCTATTGTTGTTACACCACACACGTATTGGCTTAGGATTTACTCCGTACAGTGTTAAAAAGTTTGCACATGGCAGTGATTAAAATTTTTTCCTAATAATTGTGTGATCGTCTACCATCAAAATCGAGATGGCTTTTATCAAGTTTAATATTTTGAAAAAAACTTTAATGTTTCCGTATTAACTTTGATGAACCTATATTAGCTCTAATATAACGATATTAATTTTAACATGTCGATATTAAGTTCAATATATCAATAGTAACTTGAATGTATCGATATTAACTTTAATGTTTCGGTATTCATTTCAATTTCTCAATGCACAAAAATGTGTAAGAAATTGATCACGTGTTCTTAGAGTGCACTCAGGATCTGATGAATGAATTATAAATCATTTTTATAATTCACACATAAATAATGCAGCTGCTCAAAATTCCAATGAATACCGTGCAATAGAAGAAAATATGAAGGACAGATAGTAATCTGCATACATCAACTTAAATGAAATATTCCGGTGAGGCTTCATGACATGGATTACGTTATCTGAAGCCTTGACAAGATACAACGCAATCAGCGCTGCATGCCCGTGCTCAAATGTCAGAAGCTGTATCACTGATACCACGGTATCTTATGAACGGACTGTTACCACTGACCAGAGGCATGAGTAGCCACGTTCTTGATCAGACAAACGAGTAGCTTATTACCTTTAGCTTGTCATCCACTTGAGTATGCTGATCTAACTTTGTTTTACAGCTTGAATACATTTTTAGTTATACTATTTATTTCATGTTTTGTATCCCGAAAAAGTTCACAGTTGATATAGCTTCATTGCTGTATATATAAACAGGTAGACTCGTCTAGAATTAGGGAGCATTATTTGTTTTACCAGTATTAGTTATTATTATTAGTATTTAATATTATATATTAAATATTATTATAATAATATGTATATATTATTATTATAATATATAAATAATATATATTACTATTGTCATTATTAAAATAATATATAAATATACGTATTATATTATTTGTTTTAGCTAGTACTATTACTGCTTCTACTAATATCAGTGACGTTCGTAACATGTGATGCAACAAACAATCATTGCACTACGTTTCAGTTCTTTTAAAAATGATTTTTGGTTGTATTGGTTTTATTGTCGATCAATTAAATTTTTCAGCTGATTCCAAAAATACAATCAGTTTTTCTGTTAAATTGATCTCAAAAATATGACATCTTTCAATGTTATTGTACATTCAGTATTCTTAAAATGTTTCGCTGCTGAATGTCAGTCTAATTTTCTCTCTTAAATCAATTACTAAGTCCTGCTACTTTCAAAGTGGACAACAAAAAGATGTAAAAATTCTAAAAATAAATTTCATTTATTAATAAATGAAAAGAGTATCTGTTAATCTAGGAAACGTTCATTTCATGTATTATTAAATTTTTTTACGCAATTTACTGACACAATTGCAACGACAAGTGTGATAGGAAATTTTCGACTGCTCTGGATGCATCTCTATTTTCACTTTTGTTTAAACACTAGTTGTCGGAATCCACTGCAGCTATTCTCCATTTAGTAATTCCCTCTATGCCTACAGTATCATAGTATCATATTAAATTGAGATAAATAATATCAAAGGAGATATGACGTCTTGATTATTACCGAAGTTGTAGTTAAGTCAACTTGGCAGAACTTCAACCACATTGATTGACTACTTAGCGTGTTATGATTACCCAGCCTCATGTTTATTCATGCAAGATTTGAAGGTACATATGTTGGTAGAGTCGCAGGTGTTTTGTACGTGTATACAGCTAGCAACCTCAGCTTGTAAACAAGATTTTTAGGCAGTTGAGCGATCACTTGTCTCAAGCAACGGATGTGATCTGTCAATGCTTACTTCTTTATTCATATGCGCACCAGTTTATCGCTTGAAAATGGTCTTTGATTGCTGTTTGAGAGGCTGCTGTGTTATCTTATAACTGCATCAACATTTTTAATAGGTTCCTTAATGTGAAAATTCATATAGAGTGATAATTTATGTTTTGGTTTACGTTTTTTTAAATGTGCTCCTATTAATTTGAAAAGAAAATTCAGTTTTCCAACACAAATTGTAATTATATCTAAATAGATATCACTCTGACTTTTCAGACCGTCCAATTGGAAGTAGGATTTGAATGCAAAATTGTAGCCTCGAACCTTGTTCTTGCAGCTGTGATGGCTCCGATCGACTTCTACCACGCGCCCTTCTCCCCAGCCAGCCGTGGTGCCCTGCTTACTGCCCGCCAGCTGGAGCTCGATCTCAACATCAAAGTCTTGGATCTGTTCAAGGGTGAACAACTCAAGCCTGAGTTTGTGGCCCTCAACCCTGAACACACAGTGCCCACCATTGTAGACGATGGTTATGTTCTTTGGGAAAGGTTTGTAAAGCTTTGAAAAATTAATGTTTTCTCAATTATTTATTTAGTAGCTCGTATTTGGAAATAAGTTTGACCTTTATGATCATACATGGATAGCCTTTTATTCTTCATTGATTTTCTTATTCAAGAAATGAATGAAATTGAACCGAGAAGTTTACCGGTCGTCAACATCTAGATTCGGAAGCTTCTGACCATCAAGCAAATTTCCATGATTAATGAGCGACAAACTTCATTTGAAATGTATGAACTGAGAACGAAGTTACTGAATAAGTTTCCACATGTAATGCAAAGAATATTTCATGCCCAATTTGCAGCCGCGCAGTCTGCACGTATTTGGCTGCTCAGTACGGCAAGGGCGACTGGCTCTACCCTCATGAGCCAAAGCAGAGAGCACGCGTGGACAGGGCTCTAATGTTTGACATGGGCACGCTGTCCTGCCGCTTCGACAAATATGTGGTACGTCTGCTGGAGACCAGGACACTGATTGATAGTTCATTGTAGAGCCAAAGCTAAGGAAGGAACGAAAGGGTTCGATGTAAAAATAAGAGAATGTAAATGCTATCAACCGTAGTTTCAATAAATTACGAGTAGTATTTGATAAGCGGTTTTCTCATTAAACACTTGATTTTACATTTAATATTAGGATAACTTATGTTATCCAACACAGTATATTTGATGGCAAAATCAATAATTTACTTTATGTAAACAGCAAACATGGGCAAACAGAAAACATGGACAAACAACCATCTTCTGTTTGACGAAGGCATCAAACTGTGTTTGTGATCGATTTAAAGATAAATTTATCTGATAAGAAATATTTAGCCTACGGACTCGTTATCTGAAGCAAGTTAGTTATTTTAAATCTGCTTGCCTCATGCTGACCTTGTAATGCACTGAAGCTAATGTTCCGTAGAACTCATAATTAGATATGGGGGAGATGTGTTTAAAAAATAAGTTTGCACAGCGATAGCACGACTTGATGTTATCAGACGATTTTTGTAAAGAGATTTTTATTTCAAATTTTACGTGTTGATAAACCATTTTTTGGCGTAAAACATTTCTATAGAGTCTTCGTTGTGAGCTTCTATTCTCCTACCCAAGCCCTAGCGATGGTTTGTCTTCAGTTTAACATGTGGTTATGCTTTCTTTCAAATGCAAAACACATCTTCTTTTTAGTCTTCTTTCATTCGTGGTTTCGAGATGCCTTCTTTTAATTTCTTCAGGAGCCGGAAATTGCTCAGTTTTTTCCAGCAAACCAAAAATTGCTCAAAATTGTTTCACTATTGCTTGCAAGCATATTTATAAAAAATGTAAATTTCACACAAAAATTTGGATACCCAACTTACAGACGGTCGCAGGAGGATCTACATATGTTGGCACATGGCAGGTCGGATTGTCATAGTTGCTCTGAATATTTTCGATGAATTATTTAGCGCTCGTCTGTTCCATTCATTTCCGTTCAGTACTAGAAGAATGAATTTTCAAAATATAGAGAACATTCAAATACTATTGTTACTCTTATTCATTGCTTCAACATCTAAAAAAAATATTCAATTGACACCATCTACAGCTTCAAATGAAATGTGTTTTTATTCAGAAATCCTCATATTAAGTGTATCAGGACATTGTAGCCTTGAAAAAACGTAGTGTGTATTTACTTCGTGGTGTGATAAATTCATCAATTTTTCATTCCATTATAATTTGGAGTTAGTTTCGTTTATCCAAAATGCTGCTGATTGTATATTGCCAAGCCGTCAGTTGCAGAATCTTTCTTTTGACTTTGCACGTGCTTGAGCTATATTTTCTCAATTTCTTGAGTTGCATCTTTCTATCATTCTGAGAAGGCTGTTTTAATACCAAATAGACAGAGACGACTGATATTATCCATAATACCGTCAGATGCCAGTGGTGTTTCAAGGCCAGAAGCCGGATCCTGAAGCCCTGAAGAGTCTACAAGAAGCTTTGAGGTTGCTCGACAATTTCTTGGGGGGCTGCAAATATTGCGCTGCTCTTCACATCACCGTCGCCGACCACAGGCTGGCAGCCACCGTCGAGACCATCAAACACTGCAAAATCAACATTGCCAGGTGCAGTTTTCCATTCCTTGAACTAAAATTACATGCTCTATTGAAAAGCAGGCGCTTACAGAGAAAGCTCTACGGCAAATATGAGTAGGTATAAACATGAATGGTAGTAGTCACACAGAAACATCCTCATTCAAGGCTTCATGCCCGATGAGTGGAAGGAACATTTAGTTGATCGATAGAAATGAAAGCAAATAGTCAGTTCAATTTAAATAAGGTTTACTGAGCCATAATGAGAATTTATAAATCGTTATAATTTTCAGTCAGAGTGTATTAAACAAATTCCTAACACCTACTTTACCCTGAAGCGTTTAGAAATTCGTCACTGCAAACATAATCTCGTCAGAACATCATAAGAGCTGTTAGCTGAAAGTATTTTCATCATGGTCCTTATCCAAGTCTAATTTTCAGAGCGAGGTCAGTATTTAGAATACTATCAGTTGCAAAGTGGGATCGGGTAAAATTTTTGCAAAAATAAAGCTTTACATCAGGCATTAAGGTAAAGAGAGAAACTTTAAAGAAACATCTCATTGTTTTGTCCCAAAGATCCATTGAAAAAATCGATTGGAAGATGATGACCTGTACATACGTGACCTCTGTTGCCCCCCTCGTTTAAAAATATCAAAAGTGCTTGACACAGAAACTGACGAGACATGTGAGAATAAAGTTGCCACTGAATTTCTTTTCATTAGTTTAAACATCACAATCTAAGATACAGTAAGTACTTTAGAAAGTCAAAGTAACATGTAATCACTATCGATATCATAAATACCTGAACTTCGGTTTAGCCTCCGTATTTCTTAATTAAAAAAATAATTTAAAACTACTTCAATGACAGTCCGAGGGTTTCTTAAAAAATCATGTTTCTAAGCACAGTTTTTGACAGGTTTTGACGTATGATTCAGTACCAAATTCAAATACGTTGCTTCTCTCATGTTTTTACGCGGGTTTCATTGAAGTAATCTATCATTTTGATAAAAGAAACTACGCTCATTCTGAAATCTTGGAATCATACTGCATATCGAAGCGACAAATTCGATTGATTAAATGCTTTGTACAGCAAAAGTAGTACATTAGGTGATTTTTTCGCAGGTACGCCAACCTGAAGGCATGGTTGCAACGCTGCAAGGAAAACATGCCTGGTTACCACGAGAACGAAGTCGGAGCAAAACTTTTCGGGGAGTTCGCAGCCGCAAGATTCAAGGAAGTGAGCTCCAAAAATTAATACTGATCCAGAGGAAGCTTCACAGTTAAATATTTATATGCTGAGCTACACTTTCAATGATTTTGAGTATCACCTACCGTGTAAGATATCAACTGAACTAGCATTGTGTACATACGTTAACTTTCATTGTCCCAAGTACTCCTAGCTTTAAAGTAGCACAACAATTCTGCCGTGATCTACCCAAGTTTAAACCCACACACGATTTTATAAAAATCTCTAAATATTTTTTAGCTTACTTTGTCCTTATCTGACGTGCTTTAGTTTGCCTTAAACTACATTCAGCAATTGTACATTCTATAATATATATTTGTTTTATGTACAAATGTTCTTGCTTTGCAACAATTTGACAGAACTCTTTTGAGAATTGAGATAAAATATTCAATCAAAAATCAAAATCTAATCTAACAGATTTCAGTGCGTATATTTCGAAATCCTGTTCTACCCAAGATTCTAAGGGAAAGTCTTTTTACAATTACATTTTTTTACGGAGAACAAACGTTTGGATAGGTTTAGAAAGTCGCATTCGTAATGACAAAGTATCTGCAAGTAAAAATGATTCCAATTTCACTATTCTTACGACACTGATTATAATGCTATATCGGTGAATTCATACTGGAAATACCTACTCTGAAGTTTGGTTGCTGGGTTGACGAAGCGTGAATGAGTATAGTTCAGTTGGACAAGTTGAATTCCTGCGCATTTTGTCCACCATCTTCACTCAATGTTAAAAAACATTAATTTGAAGCATTGAAACTCTCTACATGCAAGTATTAGTACTGGAACAATAAAATTTAACTGAACTCAACGAATTGAAGATAAGAATTAGAAATCTGTTCGACGGAAGGGAACTAAATGATGTACATACATGGTTACATAAAACTGTACCTATTATTATCAATGTACCTATTATTATGCAAATGCGTCTGTCAAGTTTATTTTAGAAATAATGTCTTATCAGCTCAGCTTTGGACAAACATTTTACTTGCCTTAGTCCAAAATGCTAAGAAAAAATTATTGTTTGTTATGCAAAAGTTGATTGTATAATGCGTTCGTTTTTTACTATCCTCTCATATCTCAATGTATCTCCTTCCCTTTTTGTATCATGCTCGGATATTACATTTTGGTAAAATATACGCAAATAGTACAAATACAATACAACTTTCAAAGAAGGGACTACCGATGATGACAAATTTTTCGAAAGGGGCATCACTAAACAAAGAAAACTCTAAAAAATAAACTACAATTAGAGCTCCGGCCTACATAGCTCAAAGACACAATGGAGAAACTATTTCATTCATAATTATATTAAAAAATTAGTAGATGTTTGTTAAAATAAAAACTCAAGCGATGAATGTGTAATTAACACGTTAACCGCCATGCCTGATATCAGAGATTTGTCACTACCGCCACGACTTTACCATTTTACGACTTTATCATTTAACCTTCCGTAAATATTTTAAATTAATTTTTGAAAATAATTATTAAAAATTTGGAAATGTACCACCAGTGGTACATGCGGCGGTAAGTGAAATCCTCAAATGTACCACCGGTGGTACATGTGGCGGTTAACGTGTTAAATAAAATACAGAATATTTCATTCTAAATACAGAATACATTTGGCTCAGAATATCATTACATTAAAAGGCTTTCTATTATATTGGAACCACAAACTGAGTAAGCTGGTTAACAGTGACAATTGTTGTCTCTACATTTGCTGCGTAGATTTCAGGGTGGAAATCTACTCTCATCTAATTGACCTTTATATTTTCTCATTTTACTTTAAATCTACATTATATCAGCTTTCAAGTTCTTTCCTTTCAACATTCGTGCCAATGGAATATGAATAGCAAGAGACAACATTTCAAAGAACTATTTCTGTATATGTTTCAACTCGATCATACAGCCATGGATGCTGCTTGAATATTTGCAGCAGACAATAGGAAAGACAGCAAATAACAATACATTTCAAGGAATTTCGATCAGTCGTCAGGAATGTTAACGACCAGTCAATGCCCAGAAGGCCATGATACATACGTGTAGTATATGCTAAACTCGCTTACTCCTCACGCTCACGCACATCCGACAAATAACTCCAACATACCAAGCCAGATTGACGTATCAATGGCCACAGGTGTGCAGCTGAATTGCTGTATTGTCTTCGAAATGACCGGAACACAAAAGACTACTGGAACGGACGTGTGCCAAATACTCACGTGAATGGATGTATTGAAAGGTGTTCAAATACTCCGTAGGACAGACATTTTTATACTTGCAGGCTCTACAGAGCAGCGTTGCTATCTGTTGTGTGTCTGTATTGGTGTTGGTTCTTTTGCTGTAATAATATTTTCTCCACAAATATGAGCTCCAGTTACTTCTACATAGACTCACTTTATGTTACTTCATCCTTAGAGTGCGAGTATATTTCTGGGAAAGGCCGAAATTAAAGGAGACATTTTAAAAACGTTCAGTGTATTTTATAAGCATTAGTAAATTCCTAGTTTCATAGTCAAGAACAGCAAACAAACTCATTGTTATCCTAATATAAAGAATGATGAATCCAGGTGTTTTCCTGCAACGTATTGTAAGTCCTTGACAAAATATGTCCCATGAACATGGGAAAAGTGATAAAAACAAGTTTAAAATGTATACTCAATCTATTCGTGAAAAAATGAAAACATATTATTAACTTTCCCGTAAAACAGTAGTTGTATTTTAATGTAACTATTATTAGGAACACGAATGAACTTATTTGAATGTAGAAATAACATTACAGAATTTCCTTTTTCATGACAAAATAGTTAAAATAAGCTGGTTTGAGAACGAATATTGTATGGGAATTGCTTTACAGAACCCTTATAACTTACTACTTCATTTCCTTCTATCAACATAAGCTGATTTGAATAAATTGGTATTAACTTACATTTTTACTTTTGCATGTCTAAATGTCTTGTAATTTGTGTACCAGCTTTTCGAACAGCTAAAATCGGACGTTCAACTCAAAATTACTTGTACCAGAATGTTCATGTCCAGAACATCGAATATGACTATTCTCAACTGAAGAATAACGAACCTAGTCATCTTCTTGTGAAGAGTAGTCAACTGCGTTGTGGAAAAGTTCACTGTTCTTAACAATGTCCCATTCTATTATCACATTTTGAGTCCAAGATAAATCGCAACAAACTTTACAGCACTACATAAAAACACCATTTGAAACTGGCTGCTAAAAACAATGCACGCCAAGAAAACCATTTATAAAAAGTTCAATCCACATGAACATATCAACGAAATGGCATGCAGTTTTCATTTCGCTATTGAAAGACTTACCTTGCCCTGATCCTGGTATATGAACTTTAAAATCTGCTGAAGAAGAATTTAAAATTCTATTCCATAAAAACGTACACGATGAAAATATAAACTCGTGCTTCACGGAAGCAATGATTAGTAAACGCAACTAAGTTTGTTCGAATTTTATCCTTACTTGTTTTCATGCCTTAACAACAATTTTTTTCATTAATTTCCCTTGGCCTGAGTCATGCTGTGTAATTTCATTGAAAAGCTGCGCACCGACACACCTGTGTAAGCTTAATCTCCCCCAGTTGAAACACACTTTGCATACAGGACGTCATTTTTTCAATTGTTTAACCTAATTTAATTTTTTAACCCTTAGTTAAATTTCAATTTGAATCAATCATGAGTCTTGAAGACAAGTTATGGCAGCTGGTGTGTAAAATGATACGCATCTGCACCCAAATTAGAAGTTTTTTCTAGTGTTCACATCCGCATCCGTAAATATTTTATGACTAATGAATGCTGTGTGTAAATTTAATTTTCTACGTTTTTATAGTATAATATTTTCAGTTACTTCAATACAAATAATTTTCTTTTCCTTTCTTGCATACACCCTGTCAAAGAATTCTTCATTAGTAAAATATCTTCCTTGTCCTCTCTAAACTCATAGCCTCGAAATCGATCAGCTCGATTCGTGGGAGCTCATTTCTCCCAAAGCTTGGCTCTACAGCACAAAGTTTTGATGAACCTACCTCCACAAAACTGGCGTATGTCTTTAGCGACTAGACAGACTTTCTGCCTCAAGAAAGTAGTGGACTGAGTTCGGTCATTACTGAAGCCTCTGCACAAGTATGCTTATCAAACAGTACTATTATTTGCGACGGACATGTGATTTGAAAGCAGACTTCCAGCTTAGATGCAATATTGTACCGTTGAGTCATGGTTACAGCAAAGAATTTAGATTTTTAAGCCCTGCACATAGTTGCAATTGAAATGATTACTCAGCTCAGGTATGAATCACTCATAGTGTACATGCGCATCCTTAAATTGAATGTGGTCAAAATGGCACTACTACATCAAGATCTTGAACATCATATATTCCTTCTCCAACAGGCGACTCATAGTTTTGCTCCTGTACATTTGTAACGTTTTGGGAATATAATTAGAATTTTAATAGTATTTACCTCTATTCTTATCATGTAATTTCAAAAGGGTTCTTGCCATAAATTCCACAATTTTAATTAGCATTCGGTTTTAGATTTTATTTTTTAAATAATAATTCAACTTTTGCGTTACTTATTGATACAATAATGCACATTAGGGCATAATTCGACAGTTTTTTAGGATTAATTTGAATGTAGTGGAGAATAAGTTCATATTTTCAGTAACGCTGAATTTGCAACAAACAGCGTTCCTATGCAGCTAGCCTATCAATGCCATAGCTATGATATATTAAGCGAAGGAAATGCTGCATGTCATGCGAAATCCTCATAAATAATTGCAGATAAGTGACCACACCTGCATAAATGGTCAAATTCATTTACTTGGCGAAAGAGTTTAAAATAATTCAAAATTGTTCAATTTAACCCTGCCTAAACGACCTTGATCAACTGTTTTTTTCCAAAAGCAAGCGTTGTTCTGTTATGGCAGAGTTATTACCTCAAATTTCTGCGTGTCATATTTTGTTTTGCATTCCATTTTATTGCAGTTTAAAACAGCAAAGTCGAGCGAGCGATGATGTATAAAATTTTGAATTTCGGCCGAATTTCTTATCATTTCATGGCTACGGCGATAACTGAGTCAATGCAAATGCTATCAATTTGAGTGTTTATGTGTAGTGGCTTATTGTGAAAACATGTGTACATACAACACGTATGCTCACGGATACAGTACGATAAGGTGGTGTACTGTCCAGGCTTCCAGCATACTATGACTATGCACTTTAGTTTGCCCTGCCTTTGCACAATTTGCACTGTAGCAAAAGACAGGAAATGTTTTTTGTGTTTCCACCTTGACCAGGCCAAGCCACGAAAGCCACGGGCATCACCTGGTCTCATGCGTCTCCCTCCATCACTTAGGCCGTTGTGCCTAACTTCAGCAGTCACTCGATCTCTAAAGTTAGGTCAACGCACGCAAAAAAGTTCCTGTCTTGTCCCCTTCTAAGAAAACTCAGACTCGTGTCATGTGGATGAAAAACAAGCGTCGTGCAACGATGCCTTCGTCTCCGTACGTTCGAATTTCCGCAATTGAATTCCGTACAAACATAAACGAGATTGAATTCCATCCCTCGCAGCAGAGTCCGTCCTGAAAAACGACTGCCGTCGAGGTGCAACATTGTGAGCGATATTTTGAAAGCGTTCGAACGAGCTGCTAAATTCGCTTGACAATTTTGTTGAAGACGGAAATATGATCATAGGTAGTTATCTTTCGCTCCAATGATAAGACAAAGAACAATTTCAAATAGCACTCGCTGATATCAGTTTCCAAAGGAAAAAATTTTTAGTAGTTGACGAAAAACTTTGTTTCCAGGGACTTTCAAAGGGGCATTGATAAAAAATAAACAATGTTGTCATTTGAAAAATCTGAATGATTTTATTATGTCTCTAACATAATCTTTCATCATCACAAAATAAAAAGCTGGATTTAGCGTGTTTCATTGAACTGCTTGCTCTTTCAATTTTTTGATTTGTACACTTCCTAAAAAAATTACATTTTTCTGAAAACAAAAAACGTATTCTGTTAAATACTTTAACGCTCAAATTAAAATTTATATATTGGGAATGCACTGGAACTTTTGAGAGCAGTGTTTTATAGCACATGCCGTTTCAATACATATTACATGCAATGCGTTAGTGCAAACACATACAAAAAAGATAAATTGCACAAAGAAAGAGACAAAAATACACAAAAAATGATGCCCAAACCAGTTCTTTTTAATTGAAAAATAATACAGGGATAAAGTTCACGGCAAGTGAACACTCTCACTCACTCACTCACTCTCACTCTCACTCACTCACTCTCACTCTTCCTCTCACTCACAGTCGGTGTTATTATAAAAAATATCGTAGTATTATTCAAGGAACGAAGAGGGAGCGGGATGAATGTGAGTCTGAATTCCGCACAAGAACTTGGATCTGTTTTTAATAAATTGAATATTAAGAAAACACGCGATATTTCAAAAACATACATATCGGTCTATGATATAATACTTCAGAGTGAACACAAAAAATAGTGTTAATTTTTCATGTATAGAGCCAGTTTACCTAGACACTAAAATTCTTGTCAATTAGCAATTACATGCAAGTTCTCCGTTCTACTGAACTCCCTAGTGAATATTTGTCCAATTCCTGAGGTTTCGACTTTAATGCCTCACTTATACGTGAAAGCGTGGTTATGTCATAACATGGAATGAATGACGAACAACAAACTTCTTTCAAGCAGCAGACAGGGCTGGTAGGGTTCATCTTGGTGGTAATGAAAATTCTTGCGTAACTTCGTTACGATGAGAACGGAACAGGGCGCTTTGTTGTGTTTCCACAGGCAACTACGAAACGGAGGATGCAACATGCAGGGGTTCGGTCATGCAGCCGAGGTTTTCTGACACCTGCCTAGAATGTCTCCTGAAGAAAAAAATATTAACTCCCAACGTTGTATTCCTTTTACATCATAAGCGATGTAACAGACAATAAAGAGACTAGACGATCGTGTTGCCATTTTCTCCTAGTACAGTTCAAATTCTGTTTCATTTCAGAGCTTAATCTAGAAGTTTTTGAATATAATTTGAATGAAAAGTACTAAACCCAAACTACAATTACAAAAACACACAAAATGGGAAATAAATAAGGTATTCAGTAGATATGCAACTGAAAAATAGCATTACCGGTGTAACGGAGATAGCTATACTAATGCGTGGGGCCTTGTAAACGCTATCATCAGCTACGAAACACAAATTACACCGGGAATTTGTATGAAAAGAAAACGCAATTAAACGCATGTATTTTTTTTCATCTTAATTTCGTAGTGAGTTCTGCTGCCGGCTGCTTATAGCAAGCGGAGTGCCTGTGAGCCCCAACCCGCTGCGTCCTAAGCCTTGCTGTTCTCATTTTTGAAACTTCCACAATTGTTTAGAACATTGACCCCGGACGTGTCACTGCACCAGCCCACAGTTAAATGACTTGTGATTACTCTAAAGCCATGATGACTACAAACAATTTTCAGAAGTTATTTTCCGATTATCAGAAGTCGTTCAGCAAAGAATTTCCTCGTAGTTATTAAAGTGAGAAAATAATTTCAGAGAATCTGAATGTTTGTGTCCCTCTTCTTTTCACGTATAACTGCCCTACATTTGGCCAAAACTTATAGATGATGCAAAACGAACAAACTTGTTTGAGATACCTCATTGTTTTCAATCTCTCCAAAGTTTTGTTTTCAGCCTGAAAATTTTTAGTCCATACATGGACCTGATAGTTTTTCGTTTTATTTTGGAATCAGAGTTTAGTCAAGCATATTCGTGTTCCTTTCTCGTGATGATGGAAACTCGAGGAGGAAATTTAGTCACTGTTAAACGTAACATATCCTTTTAAAAATGGGTAGCCTCATTTTTAGGCACAGATTCAAAAGTTTGTTACAAACCGAAATGATCTTTGGCTCTAACTTAACAGCAGCATGCTATCTGAAAAACTTAAAATAAGCGTCTTGAAGAATCGTAGCCACTAGTGAATAATGTACTCATCTAATATTAGGGCTACTTTTTACAATAGCATACCATAATAATGAAAAATTTCGTCGTAGAGTAATTCTTATATATGTTTTTACCTCCTAATCTTAAGCTCTTCTTTGTTATTTTACGTAAATGAATCGCAGGATTCCGAAAAATTTTAAGCATTTACTTTCTAGCGTAGGGTATACACATCAGGATCCATATTAGTGACAGACGTCAAGGCGAAAACATTCAAAAATATAAATTAGATTAAAAGCGTATATTAAAGCACCAGAACCTAGGCTCATGACAAGATTGCGACGTTTGTGGACGCAATTCTTTGGTGAATCCTTAACGTAATTTTGCTTCGTTTATGTGCTGGCAAAGGCCAGTAAAATGTTTGCCCTGCATTTTGTGTCTCTGTGTGTCTCTTAAAGAATCTAAAAAAGAGACCAAATAAAATGAATGCATTTATAAGAGCCAAATAGATAAATGTAATTGCAATAAAAACAGCTTTTATAACAATGAACGGCTTCTTTGATAATTTGTAAAAGCCAGGCCAACTGTTACAGTATATAGCTTATCGAGCTTATCGAGTAAATGTATTTGGATCAACCACATCATTGCCTCGAATCTATCGTAATAAGTCCACAATAAAACGAAATTGAGTTTGAGGACTGCTTATGTAACGGCTCGTTAGGGAAGCCGTTAGACCAAATGAGCTGGCTGGACAGTACACTACGACTTCCTTTTTACAGCGCACAGACTTGGCTCCTTATTTGACGATATTCCAGGGATTTCTGGGACTGCGTTTGCGGGCTTTTCAAGCAGAGAATTTGTCCTGATTGCTCAAGATTATTGCCTACAGTAGAGCTGCAGTTTTCGTTCCTCTTTCTGTCTATTTGTTTCTTTACTGCTCCTCTATTGTGGTAGTCTATTGATGGTAATAGTTCCTTCTCACGAGGGACGTTAGTTTTCCCTGTTATTCAAGAGACAAAGTTGTGTTGTGCGATTCCAAATTTGCACTTTAGGTTTAAGAGTGCTTTTCAAAAAACATTCAATCAGAATATACTGCTGGACATACAGGATTTCCATAATTAACGTGTAATGTAAAATTAATGTTTTGATCTATTTCTTCGAAGAAATAGCATGCAGTTGGAGATCGGCGTGTTCAAAAGATGTTGAGACAAATACTAGGTGTATTCAAGTTGTAAGACCTCCGAAAATTTTTCTCAATACCGGAAACAGATAAAAGCATGCAGTTTTGTTTTAAAATACGCATGCACTTGTTGTGAATGCCGGATAGATATGGCAGCACTGCCCGGCACATAAAACTTTAGCGGCAGCTATGGGAGTGAGAACTGTTTTTGCTACTTAAAATGGCTACGTTTAAATTACAAGAACAGCGGGTAATTATTCATCTTCTGCATTTCAGTAGCGTGACACCGATTGAAATTCATTGAAATTTCAGTTGAGTGAGACATGTGGTAATGGTGTGATGAATGTGTCTAATGTGCATTCTTAGTTCGACAGTTCAACAAAGGCAGAAGGTCGGCCTCGCTCGTGATCGAGCGAGTGGAGAGACTTGTTTTGAAGGATCGCTGAATGAGTGTTGAACACATCGCTTCGAAGATTAGCATTTCTGTGGAATCTGTACTCACAATCCTGCATGAAGACCTGTAACTTCAAAAAGTGTCCTCCGTGTGGGTGCTACGAATGCTGCCGGACAACCACACGGTTGCGTAAGTGATTGTTGCATGGCGATGTTGACGTGTGATGACGGCATGAATGGGACTTTATTTTCATCGATTATGACAATGGATGAGACATGAATTCTGTTTTTCCTGAAATAAGGCTAGTCAGCTCAATGGAAGCACAGACACAGACGCCATACGCCATTTTAAGTATCAAAAACAGTCCTCACTCTCACCGTTAGAGCTAAAGTTATGTGACCGTACAATGTTGCCATCCCTATGACGCATTTACAACAAGTC
Organism: Trinorchestia longiramus; assembly: GCA_006783055.1. NCBI lineage: Eukaryota > Metazoa > Arthropoda > Malacostraca > Amphipoda > Talitridae > Trinorchestia > Trinorchestia longiramus. The sequence goes on from VCRD01000183.1 coordinate 179,898, forward strand.
CACACGTATTTTACAACAAACTGCGGGTTTCTATCTCTTTTCAGTCATGAGAAAAATATTAGAGGTGTTATAACTTGAATGCACCTCGTATATCACTTTTCTCCTCCAGGTATGGCAGGGAAATTACTTGTGTTTCTCGAATATTTTGAAACCCTTGAAAATATTTCTGCAGCAAACTGGCCAGCACACTGAAGAGTTCAATTTTTGTCAATACATATCAGCGCTATAAGCGCTAGATATGATTGTGTGGAGTGAGATGGCCTCTCATATCTCAAAGACACCTGTTTTAAGGTCATAGTCACTCAGTGCGTGAGAATATGTCATTCATAGTTCTCATTCCATTGGTAAACTAAGCATGTTAAATTTTCCTGCCAATTTGCCAGACTAAGCCATCGCATTGATAGTTAATTGAGTGAGCCTTTAACAGAGACAAATTTCATATCATCTCACCATGAGTCTCTGCGTACGGTAAAGGAAATACGAGCTTATAGCATCATGGGTAAACTAGCAAAAAATGATTTGATCTGCCAGTAATTTATCGGATAAATTTCTCGACTAAAAGAACGTCTAAACAGTGGGTATATAGGCCAGTTTGTCATTGTTGAACCATTTGGTTCATTTTTGACAACTCCGTTTTGGAAATGGTAGTCAGAGCAAAAGTGTTCATCATGTAATGTATGTAAACATGAAGGTAATTTTGTCACACTGGGAGTAAATCTCCATGTTTCTACCAGAGATTGCATTTGCAAAGTTCTGTACTTGAGAGCCTTTGCTCTGCTCCCGAATTAGTTTTGCTGCTGCAAAAATAATTGGGGCTTGAAATTGCTTGGTCTGAAGGCGTAAAATTGAGATGGTAATTTTCACAGCGTTATTTGCCAGGTATTCTCGCCCTGGCGTCTTAGGGAGGGAGCTCGGAAGAAACGATGGTACTGAAAAAAGATTGTTATCTTAGGAATCACAGATGGACCTTAAAATCTCAAGCTTAAGCCAAGCAAATCACGCTTGAATAATTAGGCCCAACTCAGGCTCGCGTTGATGGAGAACATGGTAGTTCGTCACTGTAAATGTGACTGAAGAGTGTATTTAAAAAATAGGAAGCATTTTCATCATTTTCAGATCTATTATGAGCTTCTGGTATGATAATTACCAGGTTGAATTCTGAAGAAATTCAGGTGTCACTGTGAAAGTTTAAACTAGTAATTTATGCGGTAACACAATTACATATAAGTGTGTATGAATAATATTTGTATGTATTAAACACATAATAATGAATACTATTGGTATCATGTCTACTTTTTCAGATCGCTGACGTAAATAAGTTGTCATTCCAAATTCTAAACTTGAAAACATACAGTCCTTTTCCAGTAATTGAGGATTTTTTTATAACGCGTGCTTAGCACACACGCTTCAAAAAGCATCACTATTACACACACATAAAAGGGTTTTATCTAAGTAACTAAAAAAATGGAATTTTAGTTTCACGTTCCATGAATTCATGGTTTATTGTAGGCAACTATGATCATAAACTTATATGGAAATAATTCTCCGTTTCACGCGAAATGTTTCCAGGCAGCAGAGACGCCCAATTTTTTCAGGATAATTTCTAATTTGACTTTAGGGTCTTTGATGACAACACTTTTTCCCCCTTTATCTTTATGCCACGAAGGGAATAGTAGTAATATTGCAACTTTGTCCGTAGAGCAGCTATGTTTACGCCTTCATGAAAGCTTGGGGATATCTTTAAGCAAGCTCAGTGCGTATCTTTAGTGCTGGCTAGCTTGTCTTGAAAGCGGCATATCCAGCTCGCCTATTCACAAGATTTACTCTGATATCAAGTAAGTCTTGGCCATAAAGAGAAGACTTGCTGGTTTGCTTATTGGACGGCCAACCCAAAATCCCAAGGCACATCTCTTTTCTCGTCAACCAAAGCTGAAGATTTTGTCGCTCAGCTTGAGAAAGCTTCGATGCCCGGCTCTTTGGCATACTTCGGAACGCATTTTTGCGAAACAAATTGGTCTGTAAATACAATAGTACAGTCATTTTCAATCGTTTGTGAGTCTAAGCCTATCGTGCGAATGAAATAAGAAATAATTTTCTGAAGAGGAGAGCTGCTGATCTCTTCAATATTATATGTTGTATGAAGTGTAGTAAAAACACACAAATATTAAATTGAAAGTTTTTTCGATGCGAAGACTTTTCATGTGTGTCTCATACCCCTATGGCTTCTCATATCGTAAAAAAATATAGCTTCTCATATCGTAAATACCCCTATGGCTTCTCATATCGTAAATGCCATGCGATTCGTTAAGTTTCTACAATACAGGTTCATTTACTGTGTTTAATTTAATGAAAAATTCAACGAACTGAGGTGTTCATTTCCAAAATAACAATCTAACCCAATGATACATGGCACATGAGGGGCGGGAGCATCCATCGTAGAGGCCATGTTCAGTTGGCTGTATACCTCAGGCAATTGGGCTGTATTCGTTTTGGCAATTATGTACGGAAATAAGTAAGAATCCTGCAGTACTTTGGGTAATAAAATTATTATTTTGTGTAAAGTTACCTTTTTATAACCCATCGGAGGTTAAAAACTATTTTTGCAATGTCATAGTTTAAAAATTGCTGCACCACTTCTTCCATATGATGGAATTCAACTCTTTTGCATGAGGTATTGAAATTGCAACCTGTACACGAATATAGCTTCAGAGAGCAATGTTCGGACAATACATAAAAAATAACCGTGTTGCAAACGAGAGAATAAATATTTATTGGGTTCTGGCATAAACATTTGCTCAATAATTCTCTGACTTTTTATCAACTATTTGTTTTACTGTTCAGCTGTTGTCATCAATTAACATTACTTTGTGTTCCTTTTTTTCTTTACATACTGACATTATTTCACCCTAACCATCACTTGCGTGACTGTACCTTCGACCGTGCAAGGTCGAGAAAGACAACTTAAAAGCTCTTGATTTCGTACTCTGTTTGATGGAATAACAGCTTTCAGGAGGCCAATAGAAAATTTAAAATTGTTATTCCGATTGAAAAAGGAGATTAGAATGTGTCTAACATCTAATATAATATAAAGTCTTTTTCTTGAGTTTGCATGCTGCAAGGAACAGTTCTGAAGAAATAAGTTTCAACGCGTGTCTTCTATATTTTCCATGAACCTGCAACGAAACTTTGGCAAAACCTTGGAGGTGATTATTTGGAGGGTGATTATACTACACTGAAAACATAAGCACTGGTATTATGCACATCTGAAGAGAGTATAGGCGAGTGCAGTATAGTGTTAAACAGTATTAGCCACGTAACAATGCTAACACTGTTAAATAACTACAAGTCGCTTACATTTAAAATATCAGACACTGGTCGCTGACTGACTTCATCGCATATTTAGTGACAGATATGAATATGAATACAAATTTTATCTGATATCTAACAGTCATATGGAATCGTGATTGTATTTCAGCACAGATCTGTTTATCATATTCTAACGACAAATCACTTCGAGAGTAGAAATGAGAATTTGAGTAGAAGATATCCATGAAATTATATTCTCTTATGACCCGTTGTCATCAACATTTCCTTCCGATGTACAGTACGACCTCTGCCTGCTACATCTACGAAATGTGAGCGATCGATACTTCTATTCGTGTGCAATTTGTACGTAAGTGAGGTGAATTCTTTGATGACTCATTGATGTCAAAGATCAAAGATAAAATTGCATCCGGACTTCATTAATTTGTAGCAAAAGCAGTCTTTTAAAAGATGGGAAAAGAAAAATCCGGGCTATCATCAATGTTTTGATGCTAAATCAGCGCATCACTAATTTTATTATCATGAGTGAAGAGCATCAGATAAAACAGGATAAAATTGAGTCATGAACTAGCCATTCGAATTGCAATATCGACACACATGGTGTGGGGTAGTAGTTTAGGGAAGTTTTTATTAGTCGTTGTCTTACGTTTGCAGTCTTGACAGAAAATTACAATTACTAAGATCCTCTAGCAAGAACAACCCTGCGCAGCTCTAGGGCTTTTGAATTATGCTACTGTAATTTGCTTCATAAATGACATTTATTATAATACTATAAACATAAGGAAATGAGGCAACTAGAAACTACGAATGAGGCAAAACTGAAAACTATCAAAATGCTTACTTAATATACCACACCCATGATGGCTATGTTAGTTTGATCCACAGTTACTGCGTAAGTTTAATGATGTATAACCGTTTGAAATATGTAACTTGTTTTTGCACAACAAATTAGAGGTGAAACGAACTGAACCTAGATACGAAATATTAAACTCAGTTTATTTACACGTTTCAATTCTACAACTCATATTTAGCAATGGCTTTAGAAGCAAAAAAATAAGCGAGTATAAAAACTCACCCCATTATTTTTTGTGGTCATCCAATTAAATTCTCGTATTAAAGGTGAGAGTATAAGCGCTCTCGAAGTCGTATGTCGAAATATTTTGGCAGCTTTAATTACTGACATTTTTCCAGTTTTTAACATGGTTATGCTTCAAACGTTCACATCAAATACGAGGAAAGCTGTTATCGTAACTAGGATATTTTCCTAAAAATTACTCGTGCTTGACGTCAATAGCTGTATTAGGTTCTATGAGTTGGGCTTTAATTTTCATTAATTTTTCTTGACAAAAATTTGAAAGAAAATACCACACTGGTAACACTGCTATTGTAGCCAATTTTAAAGCGGCTGCCGCTTGGTACGCATAAAACTTGGCGCTTCAAAAGCTACTACCGTTTTTTTCTTGCTGCTTTAGCTATTTAATTTCATGATGTTTAGTAACTATTTGGTTCGTCTAATAATTCTCTGCAGACATACTGATTAGATTCGGTTGTATTATGATTGAAGAGCAATGATTAATTTTATTAATTTCTAAAGAATTAATAAAACACTTGTTTATTTAGTTATCGTGCTATTACATATCATATTTATTTATCAGTTCAGCCATTGCCACCTAATATGAGTTTTTTGAACGCATTCCTACCGAAATAACATCTTTACCGGTATGAATTTTTTAACAGAATTACAATTTTTGCAGTTATTTCTCACAGAATATTTGGAGCATGTTCTATTCTAATCCTTAATAATGATAATCCAGTTAGTAAGTAGGAACCCAAATCGTTCAAAAATAATGGCTGAGGCGTTGAGGTACGAGGTCCTTAAGCGCATCCTTTAAATTTTAAATGGAATTGAAATCTGGAGGATGAGATGTTTACTCAACGTGTGGAAATACATAGTTCTCACACCCATACCTGTTGATGTAGAGGTATTACGCGTGGATATGCTTCCTTCATGGTAGGCGACAATTCCCACAGTTTCATTCCTGCAGTTTGCATAAAAATTAGAACCGTTATGACGTTTAAATCAAGTGATTGCTACTTCAGAAATACTGCAGAATGTTGCCTGACGTGCTTCATTGAACTAAATTTTTCTGAAACAAGTGCAAAAAAGCACGATGCAGTTAATTAAAAATCTGTGCACGACTTTTTTCGAACAGCCAGTGTATGTTATGACATGATACATTTGTGCATCAATTGAGGCTGAAATTTAGAGCGAGGCTGCAAGGGATTAGTAAAAGTGTTTCTTAAACTGGTTTTAGTAAGCAATTCATTTCTAAGCAATTTTAAAATCCCTTTAACATCCATCTTGTATTCAAACGACTCAGGATTACGAGGATCGTTTTCCAATTGCTACTAAAAAATTTAAATTGTCCACGAAAAGCTCATAAGATCCAGAGAAGTTAGGTTCTCTATGTCCCTTTGATGTTATTCTGCAGAGAAGTGTAGGTCTGTAGAGGTCGGCTTTCTTTAGTTTCAAATGAGCTCATTACACGAGCGTAAATTTAAGTTTAAAATGCTTCGCTCGAGATATTGCCGGAGAACAAGGAAGCCACACTGTGTAGCAGGCCTCCTCCTAATAGACATTGAAGCACCAGACCAAATTTACAACCCACTGATGATGAAGCACTGCAACTTAAGATGAGACCGACATAATAGACGATTTAGAGACCATTGTTTAATAAAATTTAACCTACTATGAATGATCATTTTACTTCAATAAAGTATTTATGATGGCAGATTAGTTTCATTGAGAATATAATTCCACTTGCGTTCCTCAACACTATCTATAAATAAAGAAAATTTTGTAGCGACAGCAAGCTCAATTTTTGGATTTACATGTATGCTAAGTCCTGAACACGACAACCATGATTGCAGAACGTATTGATATAACAGAACTAGACTTGTGAAACTGGAATTCGACATGCATATTTTTAATGCAACTTACTTGAAGAGTCAGAGATAAATTAGAATATAAAGATTATTTCATGTTTCCAAAATAGGCTAGCAAAACAGGTATAGTTGGGGTGTGCCACAGGCCTGACGTTATTAATTAGATGTGAGGTTGCGCGGGGCAAACACTCTAACTAATGATTATTGCCCACATGCGAGATTAGAACATCGAGATTATAAATGAGCTGGAGATTAATGACTAGAATGATGCATTGGACAGTGTGGTTTAGTTTTAGCTGATATCAAATGAGGAGCATGAGGCACTATGCATGAGGAGCATGTCGTAGTAAGTAAGCATGAGGAGCATGTGGTAGTAAGCATGAGGAGCATGTGGTACTACGCATGAAGAGCATGTGGCACTAAACATGAGGAGCATGTGGTACTAAGCATGAGGAGCATGTGGTACTAAGCATGAGGAGCATGTAGTACTAAGCATGAGGAGCATGTGGTACTAAGCATGAGGAGCATGAGGTACTAAGCATAAGGAGCATGTGGTACTAAGCATGAGGAGCATGTGACACTAAGCATGAGGAGCATGTGGCACTAAGCATGAGGAGTATGTGGTACTAAGCATGAGGAGCATGTAATACTAAGCATGAAGAGCATGTGGCACTTAGTTCTGAGAAGAATAAATTCTTTGAAAGTAATTTACTGAACTGTAAGTACGTGTGCATCAAGAGTACATGTAAAATCCGATAAGAATTGTGCTTTACAACAGAAGCACCGACAGTCTGGCTTGTGGGACCGGAGAACATGTGTCAGCGATGTCGAGTCTCATAATTAAAGATGAAATTTCAAATTAAATCTTCAATTAGAGTACATTGTTAAGCTTGAAAAACCTTGTTGGTAACTCCTCCTCAATATGTTCATTACATAGTTGTCTAAAGTTGTTCACTTTTTACATTATGTCAGTTAAGTGCACAGAGTTCGGGTATTACAATCACAGATCTATTTACCTACGTTGCTATGTATAGTTTAGTCGGAAATTTTTCATTTCCTACGTGTACTCACAAGCGAGATTCACATGACAATGTTTGACGGAGCTGCTGTCATTTGTAAGTTCTGAACAACTAGTGTTCTGGCGTAATAATTTAAAAACTGATAAATTAGTACATTATGAATGGGAACTATTTAACGGAGAACTGATCAAACAATATCTAACATTTATTTCTATTATCATTATTGGGCAGTAAATATTCAAATAACTTTAACATCCAGTTACTGTGGATAGAATTTGTTTGTAAAATTGGAAGATAACGGTCACACCATTTCATATTAACGCCTCATTTTGAAGTTTTTGTTTAGGATGAATTGCAGAAAAATTTCACCTGGAAGTTACAGCGCTGGTTTAGCACCACATTCCAAACAGGCTGTTTCTTCTCTGCGGGAGGAGAAACTTTTCAGGGGTGATCCAATTTTCGTAATTCTATGCAAATCCGCGCGAGCTAAACTTTCTCCATAGCCGAGATTTCTTCGAATTTTTCCGTCAATAAGCGAAACTCGAGTCACTGGCCTGGTGATATTACTTCGGCCCACTTCCAGTGCTACTTGAGGATCGTCTGAAATTCTTTGGGACGCTTCCATTGCAATTATCATACAAATGGACGGTTGAAAAGTAAGTAAAAGTTGAATCCCTCATGCGAACATTTTGGGTAAAATGAATAACTTTATTCTAAACTTGTTGAATTAGACCTGCATCCTTATGCTGGAATGAATATAACATTCAATCAAACATCGGTACGATAAAAACGAGTATTTAACCTCTTCACGTACATCTCAAAAAGTGTGCAAAAAACAGTGGTGCTTTGCTACTTCACATAGATCCCACCGAATCAGCTGAGTTTGTCCAAAGATGCGTAATAATAAAAATCTGTAGATTTATTAAACTCAATGATTCAGTAGGCAGATCAACTTTTTCCTTCTAATTTTTTACTTTCTGTTGGGTTCTAAACCTGCCAGCTACGTAGCTTTCATATAACTACAAGATAGCCCGATGTTCCCTGTAATTTTCCATGATAAGAAACAGAAAATATGCAGCATATATGATTTGTCTCGTATGCAACTTAGATGGCCTCCAGATCTGTACACCAAAAACTCTCCAATTGCCCACCGCCTCGGCGGTAATATCAGCTTGGGCACGAAAAGTCTACTGAAGCTCGTCGCTTGTCGCTCTAATTTGCAAAATATTTTTCGATGCCGTAGTCATCCAATGAATGGAAGACGCGGTGATCTGTTTGTTCAAGATAAATACCGGGTGGGTTCAAAATAAGGTACCTCAGCTGATGTAGGATTGTCTGTTCTTGCTAAATTTAATCGCTACATTTTACTGAAACAAGGCTGCAAATGATGCATCATAAGATGGACATTTGCGTTTGTAGCTTCAAACGTTAAAAATAGCCTTCAAGCTAACCCATGGACAGCTTTGCTTTTTAAGGACAGCCCTAGAAAGAAGATGATAAAAGATGACTGTTGCTCTGTGATTGGAGAATTTTGTTTGAAATTATAACTGGGGCTGCGTCCATGGGCCAATTTTGAGGATACCCCTTTTGAGATGAAATAATGTGAGATGGAAAAATCCATTCCAATTCATATAAATGTCTAATCTCTCTGATATAATAGACACCTTTTTTCAATAAATTACAGCGGTTAAATGTTTTTAATGAATTACTGTTATACTGTAAAATCCCTACCTGTGGATTATACTGTAACTATAATATAAAATAAATTTAACATCACTGTTACACAAACTTTCAAATCTTATGTAAATATCTCTGAATTACATAAACTTTCTATGTGTTGAAACTTAACTCATATCTAGCAAGCCTTCAGTTTTCCGTCTCGCTCTGAACCTGAACAGCGACCTGTGACCCAGTGCAGCCCTTGCATGTTGTTTGTCGTATGGCTGTTGAGCGCAAGAAATTTTCAAAAGTAAACTAGAGTCTACGATCTGACATCTTCTGTCTTCAAACTTCAATGGAAATTTCGGTCCTGACACTTTTTGCATTATGATATGCGCGTAGCAGCATCAACGGGACTGACTGATCATCTACATACATATGTACGTTTGGCTACTGGCTGCAGCATCCCAAAGTTTTGAAGTTCGTTTATACCCTTAGTGATATCAAGTAGATTGTTCAAGGACTCTTATGGAAGTTAGAATTTTATTCCCTTATGATCGTTTTCATCTGCTATAGCTAAAAATAGATATGCTCTACTAATCTGCGAAAACATGAAAAAAAACTTTATAAACTCCATAAGATTTGACAAATCAATAAAATTTTTGAAACTCATAATATATGATAAACTGTAACAATTAATGAAATTATGTTCATATATCTGAATTAAATTACATGAGCCATTAACAAGAGTGCTATTTACCAGGCTGCACAGGCTTGTTGGCTCGGGATTGTGGTTTGTGCTGACAGCACAGCACCACGGTGCTGAAACTGATCATTTGCGCTCAGCTTTTCTGTACCTGAAGACTCTCAATTTATCCTTAATTAAGTTGCAGACAATCAAACATGGCTTAATTATTCGATATATATTTATTATTTTGCATACGATGCACCGAGTTGAAAAAAAATCCAGCACGTTTGAGAGTGTTTTCCAGGTCCCATTTTATCTTTCTCTTTTAGTTTGGATTTGAGTTTGTGTGCAGCACTAATTTGTTCGTATTTTTACGCCGTGCGGCTGAAATTTCTCTGTTTCATTAGAAAGCTCGAAATGTTCAAAAAGTTAGTAGTGGCTTCGCTTCTGTAAGCTCCTACTGACTCATCATCCAATTCATATGGCCATATGAATTGGATGATGAGTTAAATCTTGAAGAGTCACTTGAGGGACTTGAGGGACTTGTTAAATCATAAAGGGATAAATATCCTAACGTTAACTTTTGACACCAGTGCTTGGTAGTGCATTTTTCATACGACTTAGTACGGATAAAATCTAATTTAAACCATTAAGAATATAACCTCGAACGAGTTGTTTTGATACAACTACGTTTCTCTTCGCTCCTCGAGCTGCATCGAGTGTTTCAGTGCACAATGTGTTTGAGCTGGTCAAGAGCAACGTTCTCACTCCAAGCCAGTCCTCAAATGGCAAGTGTTATTTTTATTTCCGTAGTAGTGACACTGACAAACAAGTTCCAAATGAAGTAGAGCAAATTAAAAAGTAACTCTAAAATTAGTAAATAAAAATTTTCTTCTGATACCACTGTACATACTTGACATTTGCTGTAAAAAATTCAGGGAAAATTATTACAGTTGCTCACTTAAATGCCCGTAAATGAAATATGTCTGTTCTGTCAATAATATACCAAAGGTCACTCAAGTTCCCAACAGAGCAAAATTCCCTACAGTGATTCCAAATGCACAATATGGATTCATGCACTTCGAGGTGCACATGAGAAGAGTCTGAATATTCTTTACAGCCATGGTCCCAGGTGACTCCAGCTATTGACTCATTGCCAGTCTTACAGTACGTGTTCTCTCTTTTAAGGCGAAGATTGTTGATTCAATGATACAGGATAATCCCATGTAATATGTTACAAAAAATATATATAACGTGCCCTGGATAAAGATAACACTGGCCTATTCTGTCAACTCATCACGCTGCTGCTAGATGAAAAAGGGCTCTGTGAAAAGTTTGTACCACAGATATCCACTAGCACTGAGATGAATTTTCGCAAGAACCCATGGAAATGTTTAACATTAGCTTCATTCAAACAACCTCTAGATTTTTTTGCAATCTTGTTTTGATCTACCATTTTATGAGTTATGTTTCCGAGAAATCAGACCACAAATACTGGACCAATAAATCACAGTGGTTGTGCGACCCGAAGTATATTTTATGATCTTAAAATGAAACGGGTAGATAACAGTGAACTAGAATGTGGTGTGGAGTTATCGAGTGCCTACTACCGTTGCAGAATTACTCCCAATTTTTATCTTGTCTCCCTCAGCGTCTTCTATAAATTTTAAACCTGTGGTTATCTTGTCAACGAAAGCTACAATCTAAGGAACAATGCATGTCTTCAAGATATCTTGTCGTAAATTTGAAACCATGGTGCCACTATTAGACCTGCAGGTTTCAACGCTTTCCACGTACACAGTGCTCTGGTGAGATAGAATCGGTTTGAACACTGAGAAGTTTGTGGAAGCCTATCGCAGGCCTGCCTCATTGGCAAAAGATTTATTGGAAAGGCACTCGTTCAGAGAATGGAAAGGTGGTAATCTGTTCGCGCAAGTCGAAAACAAGTGTGACATCTGGAGAGTCTTACGACGAACTGGTTAAATTTGGGGAATCACAGTTGTGTAAGGCAAGAACTGAGATAAAGTGATTTTTAATTTTCTAATCCACGTGCTTCGGGTGTAAAAAACACAATTGGTTGTAAGAATTCTTGCCTGTCAGTTAAATAGCTGATGCACAAGGGAAATTATTGGTTCAATAACGTTATGGTGCATTCCGTGAACAATAAATTAATAAATTTATAAACATAAAGAGGTTTTAGGATAATGATAAGAACACATCACTTTTTATTTCTCCAAGTTATTATTTACTATGAGAAGTTGATGATTGAAATGAGAGTGGAGAGTGCTCTTAAGATCTAGGTACGATTCATCATTTTTGTATTGATAATGCAATACTGTCTTTGCTATGAGGCACATCCGGACTTCAAATAACGTGTGAATAGCGATTATTTTACAGGCAACTCCCTGTTTGGTTTTACATAAGAATGACAATGACTTCATATATTTTGTAGGGTGATTGTATTATTCAATGAGTGCTCTCACACACTTTATTAAGACACTCACATGCGAGTATCTTAATTCGGCTTTAGTCTGTTCTTGGTATTTCATTAAATACTCATGGATGGCAAGTAAAAGTATGAATAATACGCTTGATTTCTAGGGCTATGACTTACTTTACGTCTTTTCTTGTTTGGACGCGTAATTGCACTTTGTGAGTGTCTAATTTCATTGCGTCTTCCCAAGTTGCTATTATCCGCGCACAGACAGTTAATTTTAAGTGTAATTACTTGTTTTGTTGAAGATGGATCATGGCGTCGGCTGTGAAAGAAAGATATAATTTTGTAAAGTCGATATAGAAACGGCCAGACAGGAATAAAATTAGATAAACTTTCAATTAGCAGTGGAATAGTTTAATAGAAAAATAAATAATTTTGGATAGTTTACTAATGCTGGTAGAATTTTCGTATTGATTAATATATGAAAATCGCGGATGTGTTCGATAATTGCGATTTTTTGTAGTGTTTGCTTGTTTACGTGATCACCTACTGATCAGGAAGGCTGTCTTTGATTAATGATTTAGATTATAGTTTTAAAGGTAACATACGCGTGTGTTTAGTTGTGGATGCTAAACTACTGTATTTTTCGATAAAGCCTCTGGTGCATCAAAAGCGGAGTCTGCATTTGTGTTCAAAGAAGAAACACGTTTCAATTTTTTTCAATCGCGGTGGTTATTTACTTCAATGGAATTGAACTAATATGAAAACCATTCAATCTTTTCTAACATAAATAGCAATGATAATTCGATAATTCGTTTATATAATTTCATACTGCTGAACTTATATAAACGTTTTTTTGTGATCTATTCTCTCTTTCCTATTTTTATCAAAATTTGAATCGAAGCTAAATCCGTTTTGAGTAGAAGAACCTCATTTATCGCCCTCTCTACTTTGTCTTCCATTGTTACAGGCTAGGCTTTCTTTCAATTTTTGAAATAGGCTTCAAGGACAGACGGCGGGACCCGTCATCTCTTATTCATGAAGACGCTCCAGCCAGAAGACCTTCCATTGGCAATCTAAAGGCCAGAAGAAATCCAACAGTGGAAACCAAAGAGTGCTCGGAAAGAAACTTGACTCTTGGCTCCCACAGATCCTTGACTGGAATGAAGCTGAGCGTCATTAGCTGGCAAACATGACACTGCCTCTCAGGGCTCCTCAACACCATTAAATTAAGCATTGAGTCGCTCATAGAAATTCTCAACACTCTAAGTCTATTAGAACACATTTTGAAAGGCTGCTCTCCAATTCTGTACGGTAGAGCTAGGAACGGCCGTAGTTCCTTCTGCAGTTATTGTAGGTAAATATTCAATGATAAGTTTGGTGCACCTTAAAATACCTCTGAGAACCGATGGGAAATGGAGCGCAAACACTATTAATCTTTGATCAATTTGACTAGAAATATATGACAGATTTTTGTTGACTCATAAGTATAATATGGAAATGGACCAGTAATGAAATGGATTTATACATGAAGTAATACTGTATACAGCGTAGGGTCTGCCAAAAAATGTACATACTTTAGAAAAATAAAAGGATCCACAAATATTTGACGACAAAATTTATTCTAACACTGCAACATTCACGCAAGTTTCCATTCCCCTCAACAATCACAAGAAATGTTCACCGTTTTGGGCATTAGTCTTCAAACATTTACGTGTGTGGTGAACCACTGCTTAAGCTACCGCGAAAGAATAACTACAGCGTTATTCTTTCTATGAATAGCGTCGAAATATATATTTTTAAAAATTCAGTTCTAGTTTCTTTACTACAAATATTCGTATTCTAGTTCCTTCTCCTTTTTATAGTTCATTAGAAAACCACTCTCAATCTAACGCTCATATTTATCTTTTGTATAAAATTTTGGTGAACGCAACACAATTTATTGTGTGAATGAATATTAGTATGACATAAACATTAGATTATCCTCCCCACTCACAGATATGTTTATCAACGTAGGATTTTTACTGCACGTGATTGATTCAAACACGCATGAGAAAACCCTTACATTCTCATGACTTGAGGAACATAGACAATCTTTCAAGTTGCATGTATTATAATGAAGACATCCATGATCACAGTTCGATAACTGCACACACACACACACACACAGATGAGATGCTGGCAAGTGACTCGGCTTAAGACTCGGCTTCCGTAACAGGGTCCGACTTAGTCCTTTCAGTAACGCAGGATATGCGTGAAATATTTGAAAGCTCTTTTGAAATGATGAAAGGGGACGCAAAATAGCTGCGCTCTTCATTGCAGTAAATTGCATGCCCGAACAAAATTCTCCAAGGAATGAGATTTATAGAGCTTTAGGATTCTCTTCAAGCGGACGAAAGCTCCTTCCATGCCATCGCTTGGTGTATGAAGCCTTCCGCTCTTCCAAAATAAGGCCTTCTTCAGCGGCGGATCTACTCAAAACTGTTCTTTGCTGGCGATTCTCGCGATTGACGTCTCTCAAAAACATAAGGTCATTCTACTTGTGTTTCGCTTGCACATCAGACAATGTTACTTGTATTTTCTGAGCGTGATCTTGTGTTTTTATTCTGTAAATGCTTCGCTATATTTAAAATTTATTCCCTTGATATGAGGAATTTTATTTCAGTTAGTAGGATACGCAGTAGTATGAGTGGACTAAACCAATGTAACATCTTAGTAAGGATTGAAAGTAGTTATATCTTTCATTTTCAAATAAATTTACTGTTTTTACTGGAAGTCTGTTTTACTGATGCGTGCCAGTCCACTTCGAATAAATTACAGAGGATGTAAGTTCGGCTTGTAGTTAACTGCACTCAGATAATTATGCAAGATTGCTGCATAATCTCATAGCAAAATAATGAATCAAATTTGTATCCAAATTTCATGCAACGATATGGTTTCTAGCTTCAGATTTCTAGCACACTCCTTTTGGACAGAATATCGCTTAATTTTGGGTTTCTAGACAACCAAATTATAAATAATTTTTAGAGTTGTCAAATACAATAATAGCACCACATTTATCGTTAATGTCACTCCACAACAACGTGTGTATTAAAAATAACATTACCAGTTAATTAAGAGGCCATAATAGTGAGGCCACGTTATTATGAAGACCTATTTCGAAAGGAAAAGCTGTTTACTGAGCAACAATTCTGCAAAGATGTAATCAACACTATTATGTGCTAATAACGATGAGTAACTACCAGATAGGCTTAATCTCAAATCATTATTTAATGAAGATGTTCCTTATGTGCTCACGAGGAGTTCGAGGAGGGTGTGACGCACTGAATATCACTCATTGAATGTGTTTATTTTCTGTGAAAGACGTACTTTTAATTGCATATCCTTGTTCTTCGGGGCTGATCATCTGCTGCTGATTAGGATATCTAGTTTTTTTTACTAAAATTGAATTGAACTAGCCATTTAATTAGGATTCATCGATACGTGCAATCGCTTGACTTATCATTGAGGTTCATCCGTCGTCTATGTTTTTAAAATAAAAATTATCCCTCTTTCTACTCAGCGCACCTCAATTGTATCTTTAATTTCATAACATCACCGCTCTAAGTTATTGTAGGAAAATTTTCCATTCACAAGGACACCTAGGTACGATGGTGTTAAGATCATTAGCCTACAATCTTTCAGTTGATATTAAAACCGTTTTTCCACATAATTTCCCATTTTAAACCATCCCTGAGGTTCAAAAAATGCTATTAACTCCAGAATTCAATGGAGTGACGAGTTTTACGTGATGAGGCTTTTTAGAAGTCATTTGGTCATTAATCTTCATCACCGTCAGCCATATCGAAAGCAGGGAAAGGGAGAGAGGAAGGTTGCGACCTCAACGCCTGTCTCTAGGGCTTCTAATTCCGAGGGATATAAAAATTTGTTGCAGTAAACGGTCGTCTGCAAAAATTAATCATCTAAAATTTCCTCTGGAATGAGCGTGAATAAAGTAAATAAAAACATGGCATTTCACGCTCATGAACAGAGCCGGGCTTGGGCTTTGCCAGGCTTCACATGTTCAGAGGTAGTTTCTGATAGAATAGAATGAGGCTATAGGAACGAACCTTCTGGCCCATTCTTGGGTCGGATAATTACTTCGATAATTATTCTGTTGTTTACCCAAGTCCCATGCCGTATTTCTAGCCGCGTCAACCATGTCGGCAGCGGGATTCGAACCCGGGTCTTTCCGCTCACAAGCAGATTCGCTCACCAGTCGACCAAGCTGGTGTAGGATGAACCGCAATGCTTTAAAAGATCTCTTTAAAATATCCCCCGATGATATGCAGTTTAACTCAACTCTAGGGTGCTTGCACGAATTAGTTGCAATCGCATTCTGACGGGGAAAGTCAAATTCATTCCTTCAGCGTGAAAACTGATGTTATCAGTGAGGACTCAACTTCAGTTTCTTACCTCTAATGGAGCCCAACAACACAAATAACAACGCAACGTGCTGCTCAACAACAATCATTTAGGCCGTCTTTAACTAATAAAAGGGTATAAATCGACTAGGTAGTGGCATACAGGATGAGATACCGTAATTTCTTAAAAAGGATAGGAATGAATGGCTTCCATGCAATCAGAGCTAATTTAGTAAGTACTCTATTGAGTAAGTGTATTTTGTATAAGTAGATTATCATTTAAGAGGCAGTAGTGAACTAATGGATATAATAGTAACATTCTGGATAAATTTGAGGCATCCATCGTAAATACGAGTATGGTATAACTTTTCATTCGTTCATAGCAGGTGGGCTCCCTGTGTATTTTCCGATACCAATTTTTATTAGAATGAAAATGTGTAAAGTTTTTAAAAAAATTATCACATAGGCTCTCAGATATTTGGCAAAGTAGATTCGAGTCGAATTATTTCATATATAGTAAAGATAGGGAACAATTCTTCAAAGCAGTGATTCTCAAACTTTTTTCACTTTGGGCTCACTAATAATTCTACAAAAAATTGAATGAGCACTTTTTGCAAAAATGTGACAAATAAGTAACAATTATGTCAGATTCCAAAGAAAAATAACCTAATTAATAATAGAGAACTAAACCTACCTGAAGTTTATTTATTCCTGTGCTCATAAGACACATGAGCTTGATGAGTCCTGACAATTTCTTCAATGTTTGGGTGTGTGTTCGAGAGGCAAACTCTCATATCCTCCAATGCATGTAAAAGTTCCTTTCTTATTATACTTAATTGTAAAAATCCTAGTTCACAAAATCCTAGTTGACACAAATTGAGGTCGGAAATTCTATCAAAACAGTTGGTGCTTTTTTAGATATCGACACATATTCTTTTTGATGGAAATTCAAAATATAATACTTCAAGAGACAATTCCTTGTGTTTAATCATCCATTCACTACCAGTGGACACATATGCAAGTTCAATCTTCTTGCAAGCTGTCAAAATTTGTGGTTCACCTAAAGTATGACCTTTCATATTTTGTGTGATCAGTTCTGAGACTTGGTAAGAAGCAATTTAAGCGTTCTCAGAAAAAGTCAGTATACTTTTAAAAGAATTTGCTGCTTTTGCTTGGTGTCAACTCGTATTCCGATTTCTGGGTAACTTCGTTTTCTGTTATCCTCAGCAATGTATGTCAAATTCTCCCTCAGTAAATTCTCTGCCATATATTTCTTCAATGATATCGTATTTTAATACTGATAACTTCATAATTCAGCCCTATTTATATTTATAATAATATTTGCGTAATTCAATCATACAATTACTTAGTTTTACTTCATATATTTCTTTGTGTTTAATTATTCATGTCTGTTCGTTCCTGAACGTGTATACAGCAAACAGCTGTCAACGTACTACAATGTTATCTCTTATCTTTCAGTAGCATTGTTTCCGGAAGCTGGCTCCTATTATACTTTTATTCCTGATCGCTTATCTGGTTGTTTGTGTTACGCTTTCTGTACAAACGTTGTCAGCAGTCATCTAATGCTAATGTCTAGTGTCATGCTTCTTTTTATTCATTCATTGATTGTTCAAGAATAAATAAATCATGTAGTGAATCTAACATGCCCCATCAATGCATTGACAATTTTTCAATTACAGGATATATCGTACATTGGGCTATACTTTGATGAACAAAGTGCAATACTTCAGAGAAGTAGCGAACCTAATCCTAAAAGCTGTGGAACTCAGTATCACACATACTCGTACATATGGTTGCGGAGTATCACGCATAAGGTTGTGGAAAATCATTCATAAGGTTGTGGCGTATGACGCACAAGGTTGTGGAGTATGACGAATATGGTTGTGGAGTATGACGCATAAGGTTGTGGAGTATGACGCATAAGGTTGTGGAGTATGACGCATAAGATTCGAGTTGTCTAGCCAACGGGTGTTGAGAATAAGTCTTTACATGGCACGATCAGAGTTTATATTGTCTTGCATTTTTTTGTAAATGATTGAATGGGGAGGGTAAAAACGTTCCTTACGAAGACATTTTTTAAAATTCTTTTACTGGTGTCGATTTTTGAGCTTTCTGCTTGTAGCTGAGCTTGTACGGTCAAAAACGCTGAAGCTGCCAGCTACATTTTTGCATGTCTGCCAGCAAGGTAACCTCGCTAACAAGCTGGTAACTTTGTTCTTCTGTTCCGTATATAAGTTCTCCCATAGCTTACTACGCCTGCCTTAGATGCGTGTAAACATCCCAATGGACAGGGATTTTTCTTTGAAAGAACGATATTTTAAAGTGTTCGTTGTGGACAGTAGGATTACTGTGAGTGTAGGTTGTTTTCCTAGAAGAATTTCGCAGATAACACTTGTGGGTGCTCAGACGTATGATGTCTAAAGTACTTGGTAATGAGATCGCTTCATAGAAAAAAAGTAGAAAGTGCGAGTCAAAGAACTATGGAATTATGGCTTGCTATACTGGGTGTCTCAAATAAATCCATACCTCAGTTTCAAATATAAATTACTAGCTCAATATTAATCCATTCACTCACTTAGTTTCGTTAAATTAGAAAATAGACAGAGGTTGATAGGACAAAAAGCTACAAAGTCACGTGCATTTTGAATAGACTTCTGCTTCACGAGAAGCCTATTTTTTGAAAATGCCCCCCACAATTTTAATGTCATTTTCCTCATTGTTAGACTTACCAGTGTTTGGCCGTTCTTGAAGAGGTCAAACTCTTGTTGACTTCGATTTTTTAATTTGGTGTGGTCTCCTTGTAGAGTAACGAAAGCTTTAGGCTTCAGAAGCCTCTTGAGGCAGAAATCACAGGATGTCGTCAGGAGGTCTCAAAGGCCATTCAACTCCCTGACCTGTGGTTATGACTCCCTTACGAAAAACATTTTTTAAGGTCTCTTACGATTGCTCGTCGATGATATTTAGTGGCGCTTTCAATCAATCATATTGTACTAAAATTGCAATCATATAGTCGATGTAGTTCTGACATAATATCTATCAGAAACTCAAGATATTGTTCTCTGTCAAGATTTGTTAACAAAAATATCAAGACAATTACAGCACTATTGCTTTAGAGCCCTTCCCATTAGGAAATGTACGTAAAATTTTTTTGCGTTTTTTACAGATGTGAAATATTTTCAAGACAAATGACATACTATTGTGTTAGTCGATTTTAGAATTTTGCCTCATCTCAGTGAGTGAAATTCTCTAACGAAAGTTTCTTACGATTTAAAACCAAGGTGTATTGAAATTTTGAATCATAATCAAATGTTAAAACATTGGAACTGCATTGAGGTGCAAACTGCAATTTTTTGTAAGTTTAAACAGTTATGAAACCCGAAAAACTGCAAGTCTGTATGTACTCCAACGGTCATGTATATCCTTGAAGTACACTATACTTTAAACATGATTAACTGCTTCGTCATTGAGCGTTAAATGAGAACTGAGTAAAAATAAATAACTCTATTAAACTGTATTTTTCGGTACGAAGTTTTACTCGTCTATTCTTCTAGTATTTATGATTTGAAAGCTTGTTTACTCGTCCAACTTATACTTTGCTATTTTGATTCCACATTTGTTATCTTACCTGTATTAATGAGGATGCATTGCAGAATACGTTGTTGTCTTGGTTCAGCTATAGATCACCTTCTGGTCAGTATTTTTTGGTTTCCAAAACTAGTTTTTACGATCGAAGGAAATGAAAAAATTTCTCTAGGTTCAAGATGAATGAATGGAGTTACATAATATTCAATTTGTGGGGGAAAGATTTTCAGGGTTCGAAATTTTAGTGCATGACATCCTAAGCCTCAAATGTTAAATTATTGACACACGTATTTTCTTGTGAACGAAAGATGTCATACACTGTAAGTGTACTGTATTCTATGAACTGAAGCCCGTTTTCAGCTTCAAATTATTCGGTGTACGTCAAACGCGATTATTCTGACATAATTCACTTACTTCAAAGGAATTACCTTCTCCTTAGCATTATTCGCCTACCCTGAATCAAGGACACTCAGAAGATGGTTTCTTACTACCGGTCTTCTGTCTGAGAGGCGTTGAACTGCTCATATGCCTGATGAAATTGAAGTTTTAAGTTTTAAGGCCATACCAGTAAATCTTAACAGACTGAAGTTGGAGATGTGTTGTATCAAAGAAGAAAGAAAATTTTATAGAAATTCATTTAACGAATATATTCCCGCAGGCTTCCTCCTAAAACTATTATTTTATTACCAAATCTGTTTTAACTTCCGAAATTAGGAAAAGAGTCAGTTATGTTCAATGTGTTTGTTTTTTCCCGCATTCTTTGCCGCGGCCCAAGTGAATTATAACTCGGCAATGAAAACATGTGCAACTTGCATCTGCTGTCTATCTTCTTAAACTGCCTACACCTAAGGCTCCAATTTGATTAGTTCAGCTGCAAAGCTGAAGTATAGCACAAATAAGGTATGGAGTTGAAACTGAGGCATTTGTGTTGGGAACATACATCAGTAGAAAACACCAGCTTGCATAAAATGCTGTTTTTCTATTCGCAAATACAATTGCAATTCATTTGTTTGTCATTTTCCATATCTAATGTAGCATGAAAGTTATTTCAAATTTCATGCAGTGTACCTACTTTTAAGAAAAAAATCATAGAATGCAATGCTTCCTTTTTAATAACTCTTGCAAATAGAAATAATCGCGTACTGTGATTCAGAGTTCAACGCTGGCCTAAAGACTGAAACTATTATTCCACCATTTCTACTTGACTTTGAGGTTCCCACTCGGATTAAGCCATTACAGCATTTGCTGCAACTCAAGCCTAATTCGACAACAACTCTCCCTGATTTAGGTACACGCGCATATTCTGTCTCAACCAGCTCACGTTGGAACCATAGCTCCTATTTTGCCAGCATTCATTGAGTTACACGCAGCGTCGTTTGAGGGCGTGCGCGGTCATAGCTCCTTCTTTGAAAACATGGGCATGCAGCAGTGAGGGGCAAGCGCCCTAATGAAGCTCCTTAGTCATTCAGTCAGAGGCTTTGACCTCCTCAAGCGAAAAAATGAAGTACCATCAAAAACAGAAGCTTGCGAAATGCGCCAAACCGTTTCATGCTGCTGGTCTCGTTAGTTTGGAGAGTTGCCTAGCATTCTCTTTCACCAAATTCTAAAAATTGAGGTGAGACGTTTCTGAAATTGTGCTTTCAAATATTTTAACACGCTTTTATTAACATGAAAAAGGATAGGTCTGCAAATGATATATAGGTAGTTGTTTGTTTTTTCACTTTTCTCTTCGCTGCGTTGCTTTATTGGAATAACTATAGTGCATTACTGAATTTAAATCGAGTTATTGCTGGTGACTGAATCAAAACAAAATGTTTCAATGTAGAAAATTACAGCAGTTCTAAAATAAGCTTGGGTCACTGAATCAAGTCTCAGATTTTTTCTTTCGTATTACATGTTTGCTTTATCAACGCATCCTGTTTTCGCAGAATTTACCACTGATGTCACCATATCATTGCTAAATGTATACTTCTCATTAGTGCTTATTGTCAGGGATACAGAGATATATTTTTCTGAAGGTATCTGTCATCTCACTTTCCTTTGCATATGTCGAAGAATATTCCTCCAGATCAAGATTGTCTTGCATTGCAAAAGGCTGGCGTTGCTGAATGTCGTTTGGTAATATTGTTCTTTGGTTGAGAGTTTCTTTTCTATATTTTGTTAGTTAATCATCTACTGGTTGTCGTTGTTTAGAGTTACTGAGAGACCTGAGAATACGATGGAACTCAGAGGAGGGCTGCACTGGAACTCAGGGGAGGGCTGCACTGGAACTCAGAGGAGGTCTGCACTGGAACTCAGAGGAGGGCTGCACTGGAACTCAGAGGAGGGCTGCACTGGAACTCAGAGGAGGGCTGCACTGGAACTCAGAGGAGGGTTGCACTGGAACTCAGCAGGAAAAAGTTGGATTTAGAGGATGCTATGATGAGTGATGAACTCTTAACCATACCGTCACCAGATTGTTCACACACTTTATGTGCAAGATTACGGTACTCTTGTGAAAAGGCTTTGTCCACTCCACAATCACCAAAAATACCTTTAACCCAGGAAAACTTATGATCCGACAATAAATCTGTCTATTCTTTCTGTGATTTAGTAAACTGTCACAAACAGTTAAATTTCGGGAAAGTCGTGGAAAGCAGGAAATTTCAAGCATGAACAACAGAGAAACTCTCCGAAGTTTGATGTGTCATGTTGATCACTGGGAAGATGGGACAATTTTTCTTCTGCGGTGCATTCGGAAACACGGCCACCACTGTGGGTGAAAATTTTCTGGATTTACTGCAGGAGTTTGCTGTGCCGTCACTGCAGGAGATGAGTGGCCCTGTTAATACTTTTTTACAGCAAAACAGAGCCTATCTTCACTTTGCCTGGTTAGTGAAGGATTTGTTATACTACCAGTTTTCTGACTGATGAACTAGTTAAATTCTGTTCCATTGTGTTCAGCCTCCAGCAAGGGTAGGGAAGAGAGGCTAAAAAGATTTGAGAAGTTGTTAGAAATTAATATGCCATTTTGGAAGTTTATGAGTTTAGTTAGTAAAACTGCTGCTTCTCCTTTATTGTTGCTATATATATATATATATATATATATATATATATATATATATATATATATATATATATATATATATATATATATATTAATATACTCAGCTTATTATGAAATTTTTAACAAAATTATAAAGAGTGTTTAGGGGTTTTGGGACACTGTCCTTTTGCTTATTGAGTTTGATATGTTTGCCAATAATTCTTTTGATAAATATGTTTTAATAAATCTTTCTGTAACGTTCGATGTTAGTTGATTGTAGTTACGTAACATAATCATCAAACACATACATTTCAAAATCAGTTACATACTCTTGTCTGACTGATTTGGCTTCAACGATTGAGTTGGTAAAATGGTTACGTAGGCTTTTCCAGCAATATTTACTACCAAGAAAATCTGTATTCTCTCAGTCCCTTCGATTTATTTATCTTGTCTTGAATCTGATGGTGAAGAACTTATGAACGTGAACAATCCAGTTATTGTCTCATTGCCAAACCAACGCACATTTGAAGCTCTGTGCTACTGGAACTCGGGCGTCAATCAAATGAAGCGAGGAAGCGCGTGGGCGCCAATCACTTTGCTAGTAATCCATTTGCGCAGTATTTCAAGCCACGATGGTGGGCGGCTTTTAGTATTCCAAGTTTCAAATTCTCGTTTCAATTGATCAAGTCTTTGAATATGCAAAATTTTCGATTTTGCTTCCGTTAGATTAAATTTTGAATGACAAAACATTCAAGCATTGGTACTTAGAATGAATTGGAAAATGTTTAGAGAAATGAGGTGACAGCCCAGCCGAATGATCTCAATTCGTGGCACGTGTCGTTTCATCAGAACAATACCACCTGTTGTGTTCATCAGAAACACAGCATCAAAAGCGCTAAAACATTCATTCTTACTAAGAATTTTTTTTCATTCGCAATTGGCTGTACACACTTCACGGGCATCGAACAATTGCTAGCCCAGCAGTTTCCAAACACAAATTTATGAGACCCAGGAGACCAGAGTGGTCATTGCTTACAGTCCAGTGATCTCTCCAAAGAATTGCACCTCTCGCTTCACAGACTGATGAAGACTGCTGCTGCGCTTAAGTTTCTCTTGTTGTGTTCAGGTTAGATAAAATTATTGCGTCTTGGGGCATCACGCACTAGAGTACGGTTTGTTCATCTATTTCGTGCTGACTTTAGTTATGTAATATTTCTTTTTACCTTTAGTTGAATTAATTAATAAAAACTGTCACTCATATACAATACTTTAGGATGATGCATAAAAGATAAAATTGAATTTTACGATATGAGCAACATGTACATGTATTCTATGATAATAAAACATGGCTTCATAAGGGAATGTAATGCCAAACATTTTTAAAGTTAATAATTTGGTTTCTTATTACAAATAAAACAAAAAACTACGAGTTTGCTGTTATTAACACTAACATTTTCTAATTTGCCCGGAAATAGTGGTATTATGAAGTTGTTTCATGAAAATGCAGATATTTTCCGTAACTTCCTTCACAAAAAATGACTGCCATAGTATTTTCCATACAAAAGTCAATAAATTCATTTGATTTACGATGACAGCTCTCGCCAAACAAGATATGTCTAGCTTTCGGGCAGAACGCATCAGGCAGGTCAATAAATTTAAAGGAGAGTTAAAGTAATTTATTTTTAAAATCCCTGTGAGTTGATCATGGTTGTTATTATTCTTCTGGGATTCTATGAAATTGTGTTTTATTAAGAAAGCGCTTACATTTTTCCTCTTAAAGATATAGCTCAAATTGTTCATACGCTAGTATTTGTGAAACATCTGCAGTGCAGTGTAAATCAAAGTTTTCCATTTTTCCGTTGTTTCTCACTCTATGTCGTTCAGTTGAAAATTTGAGTTGATCTCTGTCATCCCAAAGGCAGCATACACAGCAGCACTTGAAGTTAGTGCACAGTTTAGCACGTGGTAGGCCTAACTAGTGATTAGCAATACTGCAAAAGAAAAAATAAAAGTTTAATGGCTATTAAATGAAAAGTGCTGACATTGTTTGAGAACAGTGTTATTAATGTTCCTGCTTCATAATATGTTCCAGCAATCGTACATAACTTATTGTAGTCTAAATACATATATTTGTTGGCAATTTTTTTTCTTATATATTTTTTTTTGCACAGGAATTCACATGTTTGTGGAGAATAATTAGTGAATAAGACCATATCATGCACTTTCTGACATGCATGTCTTAGGCGAGAAGAATATTAGTTCTACAATTAAAATACGATTTTACTAGAATTTGGTGAGCCAGCAGGACAGAATTATGAGATATGAATAAAGTGAGGGAATTATGCTTCAAATGAATTGAATTAAAATTTTAAAATAAAAACAATCCAATCAATAGATATAAAGTTCGAAATAGATTGATATACTTCGTCCTGCTTGTAGCCTTACTTTGTGTGTGTACGAAGGAGAAGGCAAAAGTTTCACAGTACGCTTATCAACTAGCAACTTCGCCTTACTCTGAGCGAGGACTTTGCTTTCTAACGCAATTATATGGGAGCTACTCAGAGTTGGAGGAGACACTTTTCTAAAATAACATGATGAGTTCCAGCTTCTTCTTTTCAATTTTGCGCTAAAATTCCCGGGGATGTCATAAATGTAATACAACAGTCAAACTAGGACTAGGGATGAGAGTGTACTATTCTTAGGCTTCTGTTATTAAAATTATTACGGATTCAACTGTCATTCCTTTGGAAACGATTGTTTGTAAAATTACTTTTTTCTTTTGCAGTGTATTATAAGTTACATGGTATATCATACTCTATTTTTTGGAGAAGTTTTATCGCACGCACGTAAGATGCAACTCTCGATGAAAATTGTAGACATTTAGCCATAACTTCAAGCCAGAATAACTGCTGCATCGACCGAGGCCTGCAGAGCTGAGTTCTGTTGACACTGTGGAGTTAGAAAGCTCGGCCGCCGTCCAATCCTTGACGTTGTTTACGCTGAGGATGAAGTGCCAGCTTCTTACGGCTGCCATCTAAAACTGCCATAGCAGTTCTGGAGACATCGCCAGCCAGCTGCTGCAAACGATGGTCGACCAGAATATGGTACTTTCTTGAAACGAAGCCCTACTTGTGCCACTCGTACACATTTCCTCTTGATTACGTTGCTCATTAACGATATCGTAACTTATCGTGTTTTAAATCTTCCTCAAAATGTTAAACTTTTGGAACAGTGCCTACATCACTGATATTCTCACATTACAGAGCAAAACATTGAAGTGAGTTAGGGGGACATCAGACGTTGAGTAAAATTTACGCACTGAGTTGTAAATTTGAAGGAATTTATTCACACCGTTCCCAGTTCTGGAGTACAAAAACCCTTACACAATTACGTAGCTCTGAACTGGAAATATTTGTCAGTAACTAATTTACAGGACTATGACAGTTTAACCCTAAAGAATTTTAACAATCTAATTGAATATGATAGTACATAATTAAGAAAATTATTGCTTTGTAATAATCTTCGGCAAAAATATAAGATTATGCTTAAGCAATAATTATTTACAAAGTACGGTGTTGTTTTGAAATGATAATGGGATACATTAGATTATGACGTGACAGTAATCAACTACGTGCTGAGTTCTAGCAAACTAATAGCAATTAATAGCTTGCATGATTGTTAAATGAAGTAAACAAGGTATAGAAATTCACTGAGATCATTTGGTATTCTCATAACATTAAGACAAGAACGATAAAATATTCTTTAAACCGAACATTTCGACCATAAAGGTATGTATAGTTTTAGTTTATACGCATCCAGGCGTGAGAGTAATAATTGATATCATGAAGGTTTTGTTAGCGACGGCATATTCCATCCATCGATTTTCTGTTGATAATGTTACGAACCTATTATTGTCAATGGATATATTAGGACTCTACGAAGGGTATGAGAGAGTTTATTAATATATAGTTGTTTCATTCGTTCAGTGCAGTGAGTCGTTTTACATGAATGTTGTTGCGGTATTGAAATGCGTGGACGGTGTGAAATTTGAAATGTTGCTCTGCTCATGAAATTAGTTGGCAACCATGTTTCTGATGCAATAAAAATAAGCTAGTGAATGTATTCATATTTAAGTTACATTAACCTAGTAAGGACAAACGTATAGATTGAGATTAAGAAGTCAGCGCTTATAAATCTTTACAACGAAATCTGCAATGATAATTTTTAAATGTTAAACCCACTACTAGACGCTCACAGTACTAGTCTTTCACGTATGAAACACAATAAATCACTTCCTTCTAGCACTCCAATGATCTAATTAGTTCATTGACAACAATTCTCGTCTAAATCATAATATACGACACCTTTGATGCTTCCGAAGTCCAGGTGTATGACTATCCATTTAAGCAACTTTCGATCTGTTAGCTCCTCCTCCCTTCCACGGTTGCTTCGTTCGTGAAAATAAAGCTTTAAAATCAGTTTTCCTGTTTTTTTCTTGCTCATTTGACTTCGTTTACTCTGTGATTATCCTTCCACTGAGCTGAAAATCCTGCATTAAATCACGGAGGCTCAACACTTTTACGACCTCGACTCATTGCTGTCGCCGGCATCGCTAAAATATCTTGGCCAATAGGGCTTTCATTCATGTTTGGGACAATCCATGCGATTGCTTGCTTTAAAACTTCTCTCATCTTTTGTTTTTTGTTTATCTTGTCTGCACTAGAGTTTTTACCTCATATGAAAGTTATGAGTTACAATATTTCAATTTCCTTTTTTTCTGAGCACAAGATTATTAATCAGTTGAATTTCTTCATCATTGAAACCTGGCTTAAGTTATAAAAGGATAGATTATAATTATTGGTGGATACCAACAACTAGTATTCTTACTGGGCACACAAAAATTTTGAATATTTTTTCGGCCATTTCAGGGATGAAAAAATTTGCCTAAAAGAAAAATAATCTTAAAGTTAGCTCAGGCCCAAACGTATCAAGTACAATACTAGTACCTCTGTTGGTCCTTTAAATGTTCACTGTTCTACTTGTCAGCAAATGTAAAATTGGTATTGTATATAGACAACATATTTTCGAATACTCCAGTTATGTAAACACAGAACATGAATAGCCAAAAAGTTTGATGTATTAGAACATGAAAACTTCACATACACATTTAAATCACACAAGTAAAAACTCCATTGGTATTATCATTAGGAAGCTCCGCTCATACTAGCATAGAGAATAAAATAGTATGATTACAAGAACGAACCGATTGGTTCATTTTTGGGCTGCTACGCACGTCCTCATATCGTTTAAATTCATGGCATCAATCACGCACATACTCGTACACCCCAGTCATGTATGATACAAGCACCAAGTGAAAAGTACTCGTAAGATGGCAGAAGGAAGAGTATTGGTCGCGCTTATAATGGCCCAACGAGTGATATGCAAGTTTAAAAAAGTATGCATTAAGGCTCTCTTTGATATTTGTTTCCGAGTTGCCAATGACACTGATTTAACCTCGAGATACTTTTGAATTTGGATAACCTTTGAATAAGCACATTTGCATAATTTTCCTATGGTTGATTTTATTTGAGTGATCTGGCTACAGGACTTAACATAATTCCATAAAAATGTAAAAATAAATAGGAATCTTGGAACTAGAAACGAACTAATTTTTTCTACATTCATTTCAAAGGATCAAACTGCTTCCTAATTCGAACATTCTCAATTCAAACAGATAAAACGAACAAACAGATAAATTACATAAAAGTCCGTTTCGTCAGTATGGAATTACTCATAACTGTTTTCTTTCTTAAGAAGACTATGTTAAACTTCAAGCTGATTTTGTAGCCTCAGAATTTAAACACGATGGAAAGCCAAGTTTCAAAACCTTGAAATTGATTAACATTAAACAATTTTTTAAGATTCGGGATACTTGATTTTTCTGAGCTTGGATTCGTTCCCAAAGTCACATTGTATCAAAAATATCTTTTACTTTTCTCATGTCAAGTTAAGGTTTGTAGTCTTAAGTTAGCAAGCAACTACTCGTACTAATTGCATCGTTTCTCTTCTCAAATTTTCTTCTATTGTTCTGCTACTCAATCCCTTGGTAATATTTAACTTGAGACTAATCTTTGTATTGTATTTTTCTTGCTTTATATTTCGGAAGTGTTTACATTTGTTGTGTTGAAACTTATTGCATGCTTGGATTTTTTTCGCATAAACGATCTTAGTTTCGTACAACGAACTTGACTATTGAGCTTTGAAAATGAAATAAAGAGTAGTGCTGTTGATGGCTGTGTAACTTCATGGCATAAAGAGTGATGTTGATGACTGTGTAACTTCACAGCATAAAAAGTGATGTTGATGACTGTGTAACTTCACGGCATAAAGAGTGATGTTGACGACTGTGTAACTTCATGGCATAAAAAGTGATGTTGATGACTGTGTAACTTCATGGCATAAAGAGTGATGCTGATAACACAGTGTATCTTCATGTCATCCCGTGCATTCTGTACCAAATTGGATGACGATCTAATGTAATATGCATGAAGAACTCCCTATTGCAACTAAGCTGAATAATACATTTTCTATTTACAAATAGATCTCAGATACTTCTGAACACAACTTAATTTGAATAGTAATAAAAAGAATCAGTTTACAAAATATATACATATTGATATTCCCCTTTTATTAATGATAATATTATAATAAAACCTTTATTTTAGGGTTTTTTCAACTCTATATTTATAGTGGAAAATTGAGTTTTAGACAAATATATACTTGCATTACAATGTGCTTTGACACGCACGGCCACACGTGCATTGTACTTAATGCACTTAATGCGACATTGCACTTAATGACGAATTTATAGAATTATTATGCAATTTAATGGTAAACGGTTTTTGCAATAAATTCCTAACCACGTTTTCAGGTGGTTTTTGCAGGTCATTCATACGATAGTTGTGTTATTTCTTAAAATCGTAATTTTACTGCAAAATACATTTTTGCGCTGCAAATTCGTTTTGTTAGTCAATGCCTCGTGTGAGCAATATTTTAAGAACCTGAGACTGTTCTCCTGGTTTAGATTTTTCCCCTCAAAATTGGTTATGAAATTTCATGATTGCTGAGCAGCCGCCGCACAGGGCTCGACTACGAAATACGAAAGCTTCTTTCTATTCTTCAGTCCAAGGAGTCCATCTCGTTTTATTCGTACAACAACGTGCTCGAATAAGGGATATTAGCTACATCCCTGCTGAAAATGCTTACTTTGCAATATTGGAGACAGATTGCACGATATTGAACAGAGCCAAGGGGACTCCGTATCATTCCAAGAGATGGATTTTCCAGATAGAAATATCTCCGAAATGGATGGCAGATATTTGCGCTGATGCGGAGATCTCGAAAATTCTTACGCCTTCGAAAGATTTATATCGTTATCCAGTACTATTGGTAGCAGCCCTTGGCTTTCTAATTATAAAATACAACAGATGTCACAAAATTTCGAACAAAGGGGACAAATGGTACTCATCCTTTGTAAGATTTCAGGACGTGAGTTTGATTATAGTTGGGATAAGGATTATAGGAAAGAAGATGCCAGTGTAGGTGACCTGGTAGCTACATGGGGTGTACAGAGGGACAGTGTAGGTGATCTGGGAGCTACATGAGGTGTACAGAGGGACAGTGTTGGTGACTTGGGAGCTACATAAGGTGTACAGAGGGACAGTGTTGGTAACTTGGGAGCTACATGAGGTGTACAGAGGGATAGTGTAGGGGACCTGGGAGCTACATGGGGTGTACAGAGGGACAGTGTAGGTGATCTGAGAGCTTCATTGGGTGTACAGGGGGACAATGTACATTACGTGAGAGCTCCACAGGATGTATAGGGGGTCAATGGAAGTGCCGTGGGGAGTCATTCATCAAAAAAATGTGGCTGAAATTGTCATTTCTCGTTGGTTGAGAGGGAAAACCTCAAGCTTTACTGCGCATCTGAGTAATAATTTCCAATAATTTTACCATTTCTCGATATTTACCATTTCTACCTGTTTACCATTTTACCATTTCTACGCTACGATTCGTCTAATCGCCATGTTGAAATGAATTTATGGTTATGCCTTGAGAAAACTTAAAAATAAGACTTAGATATGAAAGACGCATGTTTCCTATTAAAAATGTTTAATTTAAAGTCTACGTATATTACTACTAATATTTAAATATCTTCTGTAGATGTATGGCAGTGTCTAAAGTCTACGGATATTACAGCCAATATTTAAGTATCTTTTTGAGTGACGTGTGATGGGCCGAAGTCTACGGATATTACTACCAATATTCAAGTACTCTTTTTCTAATGTCTTTTGTGACCTTTAGAGTTGAAAAATAATCACTTATTCATGATAGTTCCGAATCTTGTAGTATCATGTTTATCACGTACAATTTTATTTCGATCCAATCACAGTAGAAAAATTATTTTCTCTAAACGAAAACTATGCTCATTATATAGTTGTCTATTATTGAACAATTGGTCTCAGTATACCTGCATATTGACTCATGTGTGTGAATGTGGGTTAATTATACAGCAAGCTAACGAAGAGAACATGAATTACACCTGGCGAGTAGTAAAGTCCTTCTTTGCTGTCAGAGTAAAAATAGCGTGTTAAATAACTGTACGACATAATTTTGAATTTGAAATAAGCTTCAGTGAAAATAAAATAATACACTTCCTACTACAATTGAACAACTCTAAGACGCAGAAGAAAACTTGCAACACAAACGTATATTATTATTTTTGTAATTCATTTTTTCTCACTCAGTACTCTTGATTTAAGCAGTAGACATGATATGAACGGCAATTACTAATCTATTTTGTGAACAATTATGTTGTCTTTCCTCTTCTTAGCTGTGATCAACAACTTGCTAATCTTACACACATTTGAATGGTGTTGACACAGCGCTTCTCTATCAGATATCAATGATTAAATGAACGAGCGCTGCAGGAGACATCCCCATTAATATCGCTCTTAATTTTCCTAGAAGTCGTCTAATCGCCAATTGCAAAAGGTTTAGCAAGCTCTTCGGAACAAAATTGACAGGCTTGACAGTGAAGCTTTTAATTAAAGTATCGTCACAAAATTATTGTTAATTGGCCATTGAATCTTGTTGATGGCATCACCCAAACAACAATTCGAGCTGTTTCTCACTTCACGGACTGCCATTGGAAAACATCTGCAGAACAAAGTATTTAATTCAAGTAACATTTGTGTTAACGACACAGTTTTACTTCACATACCTTCTGTTATTCATTTTTTCATTCATGACTTAAAATAAAACCTTAAAATGCTTTAAAAACTAATAGTCTTTATAACGTGAGTCAATAAAACCACATGAATTCATATTCTTTTTACGAAATTTAAAGACTCTCTTCATTGCTGATCAAGAGAGTCATGCCTACGTAGTTTAATATTTAGCCATTCATATATATATATTTTGTTTTTGTAATTTCATATTTGGTCCGTCACTGTTTGTTGGTTGACGGCAATCAGTTTTAAGTGGTCAGAATTAGCGTAATTGATGACAATGCGATACTAACAGCATAAATGTTGCTTCATTGACTGTCATCTGACTGGTGGTGATCATAACGCTTCTTCAGAGTTGAATATTGCGAGCTCCCGTTTGTTTGAAAAGTGCTGCATGTTCATAAATTATTAAGTCCTTGATTACTTGATTGTTTTAAGTGCCAGCAACTTAAAGTCATAAGGTTCTTACGGTAAGGCCATGTTGGTTGTTCAATAGGTGAATTAATCAATACACAAAAACAATGTTTATTTGCATAGTTTCAAAGTACCTGTATCTATAAACAAATGCAGACCGAAGTATAAAGTTTGCATTTTCCAATTCTCATTCATAATACTCTACAGAAGGTTTTACGCTCTAATAAATATATTTATTAATACAAATTCAAGTAATTCAATCGAAAAAGCCCTGCAAAGCCATTTTTGCAGCCTTAAAATCAATTTCTCTGAGTGATTGAAATGTAATCCAGGGAAGTATATGCAAAATATTGCGCGCTTTATAGGGGTTCAATACTTACATCTTGCTGTGATGAGACTCGGCGTGTGCCCAAAATTCATCATGGAAGCTATAAAATCTCCAAAACTCAATAATTTACTTGCATTATTGTACTTTTCCAGGGATACTTGTGTAAAATGGGTGCAACGGTCGGCCTATATTTTGTCGCTAACTCGTGCGTCCCCTTGATTTAGAGGACCATTTGCGGCGAGCTGCGTGTCTTTAACGTGGAGACTGAGGCATAAATTACTCAAGAGCCTCGCACAGGCCGCGAAACAACGAACATCGCACTGTTACATGACACTGTTCTGACAACCCATCTCAGAAATGCAGAGGTCTCTGGCGTAGTGCAGTAATTCTGGCGGAGTGATAAACATGTCTCGCTTCTAACAAGGCGACAAGAAACTAGCGTGGTTTTTGACAAATTGGGGTAGAAATTTTCCGGTTTTTCAAAATAAAGTCTCGTATAAGTAAGTTTACATAGCGTGATACTTAATGCAACGTGAATAAGATATGATTAACTTGTATAGACTGCATAGTGATTACATTTTTCGGTACGTACTGCACATTGTGCTCAGATGTCTTTGACTTTCTGTGCAGCGAAACACAATTTTTTTAAGTATTCATTCTAAGGTGAGGTCACGTTTCCGACACTCAATGTTTAGACGCACAAACGAGCAGTGTCCAGTGTCTGCAAAGTATCTATCTTAGCCGATGCCATCACCGACCAGGCACTGCTGGATTGGATTCTTCAACCTAGGTATTCTGCAATCAAGAGCTCAGTGCTTGCTCGTGGTATTGGCTTGGTCTGTCAGTCACAGAAATTGCTTCTTCTCATCCTGCTTGGGGGCTGTGTGTGTGGTCACTGGCTGCTGGCTACGCTATTATGTACAATTAATGCTATGAAGATCATTGAAGAGAACAACCTGGGATGTCATCCTATTTCTTCAGGAAATCTTAAGAAGAATAGAATAGAATAGAATAGAATGAGGCTATAGGAACGAACCTTCTGGCCCATTCTTGGGTTGGATAATTACTTCGATAATTATTCGGTTGTTTACCCAAGTCTCATGCCGTATTTCTAGCCGCGACAACCATGTCGGCAGCGGGATTCGAACCCGGGTCTTTCCGCTCGCAAGCAGACTCGCTCACCAGTCGACCAAGAAGAGTGTAGCTTAATGCTCTGAGTGTCTGAAGGAAGTACAGAGTGTACAACCATTTTGCATATTTCATCTGTGGCGACTCCACATTTCATATTATAAGTATTAGCGTCATGATATTATATGTATGTGTCAAAATGTTCTAGATATTTTCGAAGTCTTACCTCGTAACTATTTAAGATAATCTGCAGTTTCCTGATGTGTTTTTCTTCATTACTTAACTGGGTCACATTAACTGGAAAAGAGATCTCTCGAACATCTCAAAATTATAGCCTAATTAGAAATTGATCCAGTTTGTGAGCTGTCAAAGGTTTTGCAAAAAAGTTGCCTTTTGGCAATCCAGTTTTATTTTCTAATAATTTGAAATAGTGAGAGATTAATGCTAATTGCTCCTGGTCATTCCTTTCTTTAAAAATTTGCTGTCAGAAAGGCCTCTGTGGCGAGCCACGTCGGTAGCTCGTCGGTAGTCATTTTACTTAAATCTCACTCATGCAAATATCAAGACTAATAACAACCTTTAGCATCGCTCACCCGTACTGTGAAGTTGAAAAGAGGTTGGCTGAAAAGAATCATTTGATCCAAACACAGGTGAACACATTGTCAATGATAAATACATTTGTCTATTTCTGATTTTTTGTATCAGATATGCAGAAGTTTTTCGGAGACTCCCCGCTGCTCACCTGCCGCGTTATAGTGCAGTTCTTTTTATTACATGTACTTTTTAAGCGAGAAAACCAGGTTGGGTAGTGAACCAAAATAAAAAAACGTCAAACCGTTCGAAAATAAATCGTACCTTACGCTCGAACGGTCTCTATCACCTATTTCTTTACTTTCCCACAGGTAAATGATATATTTCAAACATTTAACGTCCTCTCGCTGTAATTTTTCATTCATACTATAGCCTACTTTTAGCGTATCGTTCTTGTACATCCCAAATCACTACTTTCACTACCTGACACTGCTCATTCAGGCTCTCCATGGGCTCAAGTCTACGATAATTGTGAAACAAGTCCGCATTTGAGTTGCATCTTATGGTTTTCTACGATCATAGCATTTCCTACTTACCATATTTATCAACTAAGCATTTCGTTTCTAATGCATTTGATATTATCTCGGCAGTTGCTGCCAGTTTACATATTATTCAACATTGTTAGGCCATATTCTATTATAAAATGTTTATGTCCAGGCCCTTGCACTTTCAAATATTTTTTTAGCCCTTATTAACGCTATATATTGCCTTCTCCACTGTTCCACTAGCTCTGAAGTACCACTCAGATTATTGACAGATTATAAATTTGTTGATGTTAGCTTAAACGGAGCAACGATTCCATTTCAGCTTATTTTCTTTTTACAAGCGTTTTCGCTCCAATATCATTTCCTAACTACACTGCTAATTACAATAACTCTTAATTTTCTACCTTTCTAAGCCTCCTCAAATTTTATTCAGAAATAATTGGCTTAAGTCAAGCGCGCAGTAATCCATTCCACTGAGCTCAACTAAGCTTTGCCAAAAATAGGCATTCACCTGAAGCACAACGCAATTCCTTTAGGAGTACAGTTACGTACTGTCCCAGTAACCAATATGCTTCAACAGTAATTTTGAAGTCTGCGTGATTGAACAGAAACAGAAAAGGTTGGTAGTGCAAGTGAATTCCTTTGGATATTTCGGTACACGTCGCTTAAAGATAAGGGGTGTTACTTGAAAATTTCCATTACTATACGAGCATTTTATGTTTAAATTTGTGTATTTTACGTTTCAATTAAGTATTTTTGAACGCTGAATTAGTTTTGTGATGTCATGTTAGAGATTAACCAGTTTCATTTCGACTGAAATACCTATCACGTAAATAAAAGCATTCATCAGGCCTACAGCGTACATAAATGACATGCAAAACGGGACAAGTATTCCTAACCTACAACAAAATTTTGCATCCATTTTTTTCCAGTTGTGTTACTAGAAACAAAGAACTAATATTCAACACTTAACCCTTTTTCACCTTTGAATTTAACTTATCATTGCATGGTTCATGTTTAGCAAAGTAGGTTACATAAATCAGTATTTCATCGCACATACACATCTCAATAAAGGAAGGGGAGCTAAATACAGACGTAAAAATTTGAGTCAAACTTTTAGAAACATTTTGCTTTTACCCGTACCATTTGAAACAACTCACGCACATATTTTTTACGCAGTAAATCACTGTTTAAGCGCACAAGATATTGATGATCACAGAGTTTGTCACAGATATTAATGACCTCATTCCCATGGACCTCAGAACCAATTTCACGCTAGTGAAAGGTGCGTAGACGCGAGCTCCTCTATGTTACTTGAATGCATTGAACTCTTGGTCACCGAAAGAGACAGAATGACTATTAAATCAGACCTCCATCGTCTACATAAATGAACCGAAACCTGGCAAATGACCTTCCACATTGACAAATGTCGAGACATGCAAGTTAATGTTAACAACCGGCATTTCGAACATGAGATAACTGACACACCTATTGAAGCAGCATAGCTACAAATAGATCTAGATTTCTTTATCTCTGAAAATTTAACGCATGACCAACGAGTGGAAAAAAATGTTAGAAATGAGAACAGGATCCTTGGTTTCACGGCAAGAAACGTTGAAAACAAGTCAGATAACATCATCTTACTGTGCTATAAAGTATTATTGCTACCACATTTAGAATATGTTGTGTAACAATGGTCTTCTGCTCTTCGAAGAAACATTAATAACATACAAAAAATTCAGCGTACAGCAACGAAAATTATTCCTACACTCCGAAATCTCAACTACTAAAAGCATTTTAAGCAGGTTGAACTCATTTCTCAAGAACACAAAAAACTGCAGGAACAATTCATCGAGACCTACAAATTTGTATCTCAATGGTTGTAACGGTGTTACCCTAGATGAGGTTTTCGACCGAGACAATAACGTGCAAACCAGAATAATGGCTGTAACCTAATAATAAGGATTTTGCGACATCCCAGGTTCTAAACTTTTATCCAGTTAAGATTGCCAAAGCTTGGAACCAGCAACCCGAAAATATCGTTTCTGTTGGCACTGCAAATTATTTCAAAAATCGTCTCGACAAATATTGGATAACGAACCTCCAAGTTCTATGAAGTACTAATTCCATGTCCTTCTTAACTTTTGGGGCCAGCGCATGATTACTGTGTGCGTGTGTGTAATTGAAATAGCTGTGAGCGAATAAGGTGTGTGAACATGGCTGAAACATCTGGGTGTTATTAAAGTGCATGTGCATGATTGATGTCTTTACGTTTGACGGCATGGAGTTTGGGTAGTAGCCCAAGAATAGACCAAACAGCTCGTTCTGGTTGCCACATTTTATTCTACTCCATTCTATTCTATCATACTCTATTCTATACTATTCTGTTGCATACTATTATTTTCTATCCTGTTCTATTTTATTCTATTCTGTCATTATGAGTAGTTGCCCAATAAAGCTGGTAATTTTCTCATTGAGGCTATAATAAAGTAAAATCTATAGTATAATGTGTATTTTGGGATCCCCTATTTTAAGTTACGTTTTAGAGCATCTCATCATCATCGAGCGAATGTATGTACCTTTGATACATGGTTTGAAGACACCTCACTGCAGTGACTACAATTATATCAGTACAATGTTTGAGTCAAGAAGTGTGCTTGAATAGTTGTATGCGGTTATCGTGTGCACGTGAGCTTAAAAGTTCTATCGCACTCATCTATACAAACAGAACATGCAAACAAAATGGGACACGTTACTGAGACGAAACCAAATGCGGTCATGTATTTCTTCGTAATTGAATGTCACTTACTGTAGAACTAAGATTATAATTTGAATAGTGATACCTTGCTAAACCTTGGTACAGAGTTAGTAGGCTATGAACCGTCTGTCAATGGTCTACGCCTCTTTTATACAAAGTGAGATGGGATAATGAATTAATTAAAAGGGCAATAAATACTTTAAAAAACACCTACGCTTTCTAAAAACTCTCTGTTATTTCCTATTTAAAATGTTTGCATTACTGAAATAGGTGTAGATGTCTTTGGTTATGTTAAATATTTTATAGAAGTTTTCGTGGTCAAAATATTTGTGCTGGAAATGTTGATGCAGGCAAAATTGTGTCGAAGTTGGTGCAACTGCAGTTAAAGGGCTTAATGTTCAGTTGCACAGCGGAAAGCAAACACTAAACACTATATATTTAGCTCCTGGATGAGAAACTTGCGATATATTAGACGCTCCCGGTCATAAGTCATTGCTAAAATGCATGCGCTAGGAGACAAATCGCTCAACTTTACCTAAAGAACTGCAGTCATTTAGAGTTTAGCGGTTTAGTCTCAGTGAGCAGTGAAATATCATTTTCCTGGTATGTAAGCAAAATAGATAATAGCTGCCTGAGATTGGCTTAGGCTCTGTTGTGAACAAAGTTTTATATATGGTCACGCAGTGTCTATATTTATTAATAGCATGAGTAACTTTTCATTTACCCCAGAATGGGAAACGCTGGACGCAAAGTTGAACCTTTATACGAGGTTAACATCAGTGACTTATTTTTGGACTTTATAAGGATTCTTAATCAATTTCATTATAAGTATTTGAAAACTGCAGGCATATTTTCTCTTGAGAAACTGTCATCGAATACTCACGATACCAAGACTTAAAGAATGAATTTTCCGAGCACGTGACGACAAAAATGTACTCCAGCTAAGCCTGGGATGAGTGACTTGTCAAAAATATACAGTGAAACTACCAACATTTTCATAGAAATATGTGCAAAAAACAAGGTTTTATGTGTACAAAATTATGCAAAGTAATGTACAAAATTTGCGGCAAGCTTGTAATGTTTTGGTAATCAGCAAACTCGTTGTAGTTATGTATTCATCCTAACTTGATGGTTTTAGTTTGTATGAACTGAAGGTATTGTGTGATTGTTTTGTTGTGTTCAAAAATGAGTTTTAATGTCGAGAAACACTTTTTACTCGAAGGCGTAACTGTTTGTTCAATGCTTGAATAATAGAATTAAATATTGTTGAAATTTGAAAGCCTCTACGATTCTATTTTCAAAAAATGAATGAAAGCGGAAAAAATTGTAAGGCCACAATTCATACATTGGAACGCAAATGACTAGATTCTCGTCATTCGTTTTTCTTGCAAGCGGAGTCTAACCCTACTTGTAGACGCTAGACTTTACAATATCTTAACACTCAGTTTTTGTCTTTCTTTTCTCCTGGTACACTATTCGTGTTGAAATCTGCTGATTTATATATGAAACTGTTGTGCTTTTCTGTTTCTTTATTTACTTCAAATTCTTTTAGTTTGTTTTTGGTTTTTCAACAAGACGACCTACGAAACCGTCCGCCTTATCGCAGCTCCGAGACAACGATTTCGTCTGTCTGTTCCGGGGGCAGATTGTCTCACTTGATAGTAATGGACGGCATTGCTCTCTTGCCTTCACTGGCCAGTAACGTTATGGAGACGCAGATGCTCGTCTGACAAAAGAGTAAATCTCAGGGAATAAAATAAATCTGCAATCATGCCTTTGAAAATTGAGATTATGTGGTAAATTTACAATCTTTCCGTTAAAGATACCTGAGTTTCAAGCCGAATGCTATAGAGTTCAAATAAAAAAAAAAAGTTATTGAGAAGTTGTAACCAGTGGTAAAGAACGTGGCTTTTTCTTCCCTTGCATAAACTGTAAAAGAAGTCAAATTACGCAGACGCAGAGTACATTATTTCATACTAAATTAAAACCTATTTACCTTTTACGAAGTACAAATATAAAGACGACTCATTTCATGCATGGAATTGAGTCCTTTATAATAAATTGTTTCAACTCTTCGGTATCTGCAGTCCCCTGCAGATTAGTGATGGAGTTGTGGCGAGAAGCAGAGGTCATTTCCAGCTCGTTACACTACTCAAATAACTTTTGATATTTTTTAGACAAATCTAAATCCCGGACACCCTACACAACAGTTTATTTTCTTTCTTTAGAAATGTTTCTAAAGTCAAGCTGCCTCTGCCTAGAAGTGCTTCTTTGCTGCTCCCACTGACCGGAGGCAAGGACGCAGTAAAACACAAGCTGAGGTGAGAGGACAGTATCAGAATAGAATAGAATAGAATGAGGCTATAGGAACGAACCTTCGGGCCCATTCTTGGGTCGGATAATTACTTCGATAATTATTCGGTTGTTTACCCAAGTCCCATGCCGTATTTCTAGCCGCGTCAACCATGTCGGCAGCGGGATTCGAACCCGGATCTTTCCGCTCGCAAGCAGATTCGCTCACCAGTCGACCAAGCTGGTGAGCTGGCTTTATCACTTGATAAAGATGAGGGTAAAAGACGTCGTGCTGTTCTGTGTCTATCATTTGTGTGTACTGGTACGCGCTTAGTTGATACGATGAGCGTCACTTTCTAGTTGGTGATCAGATGTGGTTCTAGATCTTGGTAGAAGAGGTCAATTTTTTTATTGTAATGTTTCACGGAGCAGGAAAATAGTTTTCGTATTCAGTTATAGTCCTTCACAGTTTAGCAAGACATATTTCACTGTAACATATTACGATGTTCAGTTTATGTATTTATTTCTATGCTCAAGTTTCAAGTTTTCTGTTACCCCTGCTATTTTACCTAATACATAGTATACAACATCTTAAATTTTTGGCTAGTGATTCCATACTGGTATTCCCTTAAGATTACAGAAAATGAAGAAATATAAAACTCCAAGTGAACTGAAAAACAGGCTTGGTGCACAACTTAAAGTCTTGTTTAACTTGAAAATAAATAAGCAGCTAGCATTATTAGCCAATAATCGAAGCAAGAAATGTTTCAGCACTACGAGTGTTTTTATTTTACTGATCAGTCTGCTTCCTGCATGCCTTGGCAGCGAGAGATGTTTCGTCAGCTGCGTTACAGACAGAATATTTTTGGCAGTGCGTCTCAAGCATAAAAATTTGAGTTGTGAAGTAGAGCTTCATTTCCACAGTTTTTTCTTTTTGAGGACTGCTCCGGTAACTTTTTTGAATGAGATCAATTGGGTTCTGTGGACTATGGCTTAAGGAAAATATAGCTGTTGAGTAGGGACTTCTTTCAATTAAATTAAACATTATCAATTTTCCCCTGCGGGCTTCAGGTTGAACTGTAAAGACTATATTGGTATTCTGAGCAGAATGGTGGAGCCCAGCATAAATGGGCTAGCTTCAGTGTGACAGTAAGACTTTGCGCCTCGCCGCGATAACTACAAGAACAACACTCGACTGTTGAAACACTTCAACAACACTGCTTCTGAAAATTGATCGTCCAGCTACCTTGAATGAATCCTCTCCCTTCGGCTAGAAAGAATGAAACTGGAAGAAACTGAATCCCAACTAACAATACAGCACATATACATTGGGCTTACAATTCTTAATACTAACTTCTTATGAATACGAGCATGTAGTGATGTTCCCTGCTACTGTTTCCGTCTTTCTGTGTTATGATTTGGGGTACAGGCTCGTAGGGACACATAGGGACGAGCTGGAAGTTTGTGAAAAAAAGTCAGTTAATGAGTCAGTCGGTTATTCTGACCTTCATTAACAGCAGGAGAAATTCAGGTGCCGCGTGGAGACTCAAATCACGGACTTGTGCAGCACAAGCATAGGCCTCTAATCCCTCGACTTAGGGGAAGCAAATGAGGAGCAGGGCTAGCTGGAACAGAAGTCTTACAAATTCAGTTGCCACACGCACGACAAAATATGGAGTACTGCACAATTACGATCAGCAGCGCCTCCAGGGGCATACGTTGGGGCAAATGAAAGAAGACCACGGCAGTTTCTGAGGCTACCTCGAGGCAGAGTTAAGGACAAGTTCATTAAGGGAGATTGCCTGGACATGCAATGAAGACAAGTCGACCAAATTTTGGTGACTAAATTCCAAAAAAACATGTAGTTTCCTTAATACAAATTTCTAGAAACAGATGTTATACGTATCTTGTATTTCCCACTTCTGAGGACACATTTATCCTATTTAAGAGAACTGTTTTCATTACTCGCTTTTGGACCATAGACAAGGAAAATATAAAACACAATATGAACAAGCGCTCAGTCTAATTAACTTACAACACTGCTCAGACCAGTTCAGAGAACAATGAACCAGAAATTAACGAATGCCAGAAAGTCAAGTAACCTGACAATCAGCGTACAAGTTTCTCATAGATTATTTACATTGATCTAAGAAAGCTGAAAGATGACACTGTGTAAATTTCTTCTAGGCTTTCAAAATAAAATATTCTGAAGTTATGCCAACTTTATTATTGATTAAAAACTGATATACTCATACATTTTGAAAACTTATGTCACGTATATGTAGTAACGGAAGGGTTAGATTTTCCATAACTACAGAAAAAATAAATTCGTTGATAAAGAGTTGTGAGCTCGTTTCTAGAATTATTTGATTTAAAATACAATATAATTGGATCAGTTTTTTGCTTTGAATTCTACAGTGACGTGAAAAGAAAACCTTGAACAGGAATTGTTTTTCGCCAGTTAATATATAAGGGAAAGACGCGTGTTTAAAAAAGTTTGAGATATATTCTAGCATAAATTGTAAACGTATGATCAATGTTTTAGTTATACTCTTACACCAATTAGACTACAACGAACAAAAAATGTTTTTGAGGGAGTTCTGAAACTGCTCTGTGCATATACACATACATCTTTCTCATTATCAATAGTCCAGCACTTACATTCCATTGTAATGCAAGTCTAGGTTTGAATAAAAGAAATAAAATAGGGGCTTCAGCATTACATTTGACCTGTTGTAGCAATTTCGACGCTTTTAAACGCATCGATGACTACTCGTTTTCGAAAGATATTTTTTAACCAATCCATATTCCAGAAATGAGACTTCACCAAAAAGACGAATGACTATTTCAAGTATAACTTTACAACTTTCCCGAATTACTTGACAATGTTTGACGGCTGAAAACAGCTGTGAGTGGCTGGCCAGTGAACCTCTTCTACAGTATAATCTTTAGTGTCAGTTATGTATTTTCAATTCACTGCATTCCCGACAATT
This sequence comes from Trinorchestia longiramus, assembly GCA_006783055.1. NCBI lineage: Eukaryota > Metazoa > Arthropoda > Malacostraca > Amphipoda > Talitridae > Trinorchestia > Trinorchestia longiramus. Next base: position 223,281 of record VCRD01000183.1, read on the forward strand.
GGAATGGAATGTCTCGTGTCATTGGGCGTGTCGTGTGAACGCAAAGCTTTATTATATCATACGGCTATAGAAACGACTCTAATGACTCATTTTTGAAGTTCTCCCAAAACTCAACACTGCTGTGAGCGGACTTGAAGACGAGTAGCTGGATGTTGGAAGCTCTTTTTCTTAATACAATTATAAATACAATTTTACTACTGCAAGTCAGCAAATGATTACTCCTCAAATTTGTACTTTTTCGTAACATAGCAAGACATAGTATTAAAGGTTTGAGTTCAACTCTACTCTGAGAGTATTGGATATTTACAGGACTTGGTATCCGATATTTTCGAGTGTTGGTAAGGTTGTAAAGCATCACCGTGCACACATTGCCAGGCTGACGAAAGGAAGTTTCTCATGAACTGCATGGCTGGTAAAAAGTTCTTTACCCTCACATGGATGCTGCGAAGTCATTACCTCGAGCTGTAATGTTATTGTTTAAAATTTGGTGATGAGTACACATATTTTTATGGAACTGCAGAACTGATACGAAAAATCGGGTATCAGTTTGGATACTGTAGTGACCATTAATACACACGTACCTGACGTATGTGCAGTATACATTAATCTCTAAAATAGAGATGTTCCCGAAAGAAATACTCACGCACTAATATCTGAACTTATTGATAATTATTGACAACAAGCGGTCAGATCTTCGCCTGCTGGTATTCAAGAGCTTAGAAGGAACGTATGTCTGTATTAATGGATACCCTTTCTATGCGAATAGATTCTGCTTACTCACCTTTCTAAGAAATATAATTTCTTTCGTTTTCACTTCCATATGACTCTGTACTTCCTCATTAAAAACGGAAGCTGTTATAATTTTTTTCCATTCGTAACAGATGTTTCTGTTTTAAATCTGGTATTCTTGTGCGAGCTATTTCAAGTAGAAAAATGAACTAATGAGAAGAAAATTGTTTGTTTCAGCTTACATTCGTTACGTGTGTTTCAAAATTCTCTTCACTAATGGAAAAGAGAGTTGAACTTAGTGCTGGAAAAACTGATGGAACGCCAGCAAACCAAGACACCCTCCTCGTCCTGACCCCTTTCCCAGTCGCTCTTATCTAAAGGACGATAGGAAGGAAATCAATTGCCAGGAGGGAAACCGATCACCTTTAATTGAGAAAGGGATCCAACAAGCTTATCGGATGTTATTGTTTGTGGAGATAGATTCACTTTGAAGTTTCTTTTCCAGTCACAGATATACATCATGCATAGCTCTTCATATGAACAAAATGATTTTCTTAATCCGTAAATTTCGCCTTTCGTGCTCTCAGTTATTGTTAATTATCGGCTCCTTTTGTTGATAATGGATTCCTTTCTTCTAAAGAAATATTGCAAATTGATTCTAAAGTAAGTATATAAACTCATTTTCGTATGCAAAACAGTTTAATGAAAATAGTGATATTAATAATGAATTCAGTAATGAGTAAGAGGCGTTTAATTTATATCAAGTGAACTGATCGTGCTATTGATATCAGGCTGAAGAGGGAGTAATTTTCCATTTTGGGATCACTATTGAACATCGTAAAGCACGTCGTAAGAAATATTTAAAATCAATACAATTTTCACTGTTCTCTTGTACCATATTTTGCCTGGCAATGAGCGTAAAAACGTAATATTTGCAGATTCTTTCGATTGAGTTCCAAAATATGATTTAAATTAATTCAAATCTACTTTCTCTACGTCATCCTAAAACAATCCCAACAGTTCTATATGCTAGTCCCCTAATAATAATATAATAATAATAAGTCCCCATCACCAGCTTGGTCGACTTGTGAGCGAATCTGCTTGCTAGCGGAAAGACCCGGGTTCAAATCCCGCTGCCGACATGGTTGACGCGGCTAGAAATACGGCATGGGACTTGGGTAAACAACCGAATAATTATCGAAGTAATTATCCGACCCAAGAATGGGCCAGAAGGTTCGTTCCTATAGCCTCATTCTATTCTATTCTATTCTAACGTGATGAACAAAGACAACAAGACTAGGCAAATACGAAGGCTGTTGCAATGTTTCTCAACCGATCTCTTTTAAGATATTTTTGTTATATATTGATCGAACTGTTTGAAGATGGACATTATCGTAACGAAGATACGCTCTATGTTGTCTAAAAAGGTTGCCTTTCGAAAAGGAGGTGAAATAGATAGCACAAGAGACTAGTGGTAATTGTTTTATTATTGTCTACCAGCTCGTGGTGAATAACTTCTTCTATACTCTATACTTCTTCTACACTAAACATGATCTTTTATAGATATACAATAATTTGCTGTAACTGAACAACGAACGTGTGCACTAAACATTATGATAAATGATGTGCTACTCATCGTCAGTGCAACAGCACGGCTCATTACCAGTGCAACGGTGTGTGTACTCAATCACCTTCATCGAAAATAATTGGGTACAAAACATAAATTTAAGCAACTGATTGATTTCAAAAATAGGACAATAATTTGTAGAAACTCTTAAGACAAGTCGCTTAACTATTTGAATTTCACCGTCTCAGGGGAAGTTCAAATAATAATGATAATAATAATCATAATAAAGATTTAGGCGAGGAAATTAGTAGGGTGAAATGAAACGATGAAACAAATACACGAGGTTTACTTTTACACTCTCACATTACCCAACAGCGTACTACGAAGTGCAATAAAATGCTGGTCAACAGCAACCAAGTAATATTCTTAAAATTTTATATATAGTAGGAAACACTATAAATATTTAATTCATTCAAAGACGCAGCTGGTAATACAAAATTTCCTTCTGTGATGTGATGCTGGTATAACAATAGTACTGATGCCAATTTTTGCCTTAGTACCTCAGTCGCAACGTGTGGAAGGTTATTCTTATGATGATACATAGGATTTATTTAAAATGCTATCTTAATGAAAAAGCTTAAAAAGCTGAGATTTTGATCTTAAATAAGGATTTCGACCGCACCTCAGTAATGAGAAGTAAATGAAATAAATTTCTGAAAGGCCAGTAGGAATACTTCGTTACAGCCAAGTAGCAGACTGAGATTGTAGCCTAAAACTGTGTTTGATACTAATTTTTCACTGAAAAATATTTGCATGCGTTTGATTTGAATAAACCAAGGTAAAAATTTTGTGACTCATTTTCACAAACACGAAACTGTAGTTCCAGCTTCCAGTATGAGACAAATGTACAAGAGGACTAAATGTTCTAAATAATTAGACTCTCGTAATAAAATGGATGGCTATTCATAATACTTACACTTCACCACGCTCGCAGATTGAAAGTTCCTTGTCAAGAGAGTGGTGTGAAAATTCAATTCCATTTCCGTCAGAAAATTGTCAGAGGTAAATTCAGTTCAAATTTTAACTGACTTACAGATCAATCAGTGAGAAACATTTAATTAATAATGTATCTTCACGATATTCGAAAAAATCCACGAATACGTGAATTAGAGATTTTTGCTGATACTAAAGAATAAAACAAACAGTACCAAAACGAAATCGATATTACTCTCTCATATGATACGGAAGACAAAAAATTAAAATTAGTTTATATTTCAGTGCAATTTGCAAATTCACATCATTAACAGAACAGAAACCGAATTCTGAATGTGCCAAGACTCAGACTACCAGTCTTGTACTCTCAGACGATCTCATACATCGCTTCGAAAGACTGGCGCAGAAGCTTCAGAAGACTGGTAGAGACGATCCATTAGTTTAAGATGCCTGGTACAACAGTCTCAGAGGGCTATTTCAGGGGTCATAGACAACTAACCCAGCCTGATTTAATCACTCAAAGAGCATGCTAAGAATGGAGTTACACTCCTAGCGAAAGAAGAATGTTTGTACAGCACTAAAATACTTGTTATGTTACATAGCAGTTTGATCCCTTGACAGTTTATTCCTTTCGAGCTAACTGGGAAAATTCTGTTTAAAGTTTTATGAAATAATAAAATGATTGAAAGCAGAGAAGGAAAAGAGGTCGTTTCCCTAAATAAAGAGAGAAGTACAGTCATGAATGTGTTACTAACTCAACTTTTATTGATCAACATGAGAGAAAAGGTTGGTATTCGGAGGTATGGTTACACACCTCCCAGATGGTTAGCTGCTAACCAGGCTTCTGCCACCGTATTTTTGCAAGCCACAAACTAGCTAATAAAAAAGGGCACGAGGGAGGGTGATAGAGATCTCATCATCCGTATTTCCGCCAGATGGCTAGACGAGGTAGGGAGAGAATGACAGGCCTGTTTATGTTCATAACCAAGAAATTTAAAACCTTCACTAGCTTGAAAGAAGAACAAGTGAACCTCAGAGATATGAAATCAGGAAAATAATTGTGGTATGTTGTAGCACCTGAAATTTTACGTTCAACTCTATTAGAAATAGTGTTTTTCGTTTCTTGAATTGATAAGAAATTTTTACGAAGAATAAAATTGGAAATGTGGTACTGCTTGCAAGAAAAATACTATCACTTGCGCTACTTGAGTAACAAATGCGTCCAAGGTTTGACGCGAATCCGAATCCAGTTAGTGTAGAAAACGCAGGCTCTAGTGCTTAGCGTACGCAAACAACAGGAGCGTATTAAATGATGAGAGAATATAAATTGAGGTTTGAAATACTCAGACAAAATAAAGGGAATTAAAACGCAGAAAAAGTCTAAATTATGATTGTAAAGGTATTGAAGCGACTTTTGTTTAAAGCCCAGAGAAAATTCACTATGATATCCTTTACTTGAATTCATTGGGTTAAATAACAACAGCAAATCATGGAAACAACCGGTACATTTCCTTAATATGAAGTTAATCAATATTCCGTAAATTTTAGTTGGCTAGCTGTTGCTCTTCTCAAAGTTTTAGTTGTTCTCATTCACTGAAAGGAACGTTGTCAGGAACTTTATTCATTTTACAAATTTCAGGCTGATGACTGATTTGAATTTCTAAACGTCGCTTTAGCACAAAAACCATCAAAAGTATTACTGTTTATAAATTTACAACTTTGTATTGCAATGGTTTTAACCCATTAATACAAAGCGTACATAAAAAATACACGAGTAAAATTTCGGATCACTCAAAAAGTAAAGAAGCTATCAAATCAATTTTCTGTGAGTATGCCCTGAAATATATTTTACGAGTTACTGCAAACATTCTGATCTTTGTATATGAAATTTATTGGTGAACATTTTATGTCATTTTGCATTAAAAGGTTAAATGGTTTAGTTGTTGTTGTTGAGTGCTACAATTTACCGGCATTATGCATGGTGGTAGCTTACAATGATGGGTCTGACAGAATGCACAATAAATGAACAATAACGCTTAAAACTAATGTAAATGAACAATAGCGCTTAAAAACTAATAGATCATAAATAGGAAGACAATGAAAATGTTGAGAAAATACTCAATCCAAAAATCAAGCCCTCTACCTTCCTTGGTCAGTTTCGATGATACATTCTGGAGCTTCTTGAGTCGTAGCACAAGAGAAATTATTGCGGTGTCTATAGCTCGTTTCTCTGAATTGAAGCTGAGTCTTTTACTACATAAACTAGCAGTTCTCTGATGTTTATGTTTGGATGCGAGCCATTAATTATAAAGCTACTCAACGTTTATTTAAGGTTGCCGTAGCCAGTAAACTATTACTGATGCAACTACTGAAATTTATTGTGAGGTTGCAATAGCTTGGAACTCTGTTAATTTGTGAAGAAGATCCTCAATATTCTTTCGAGATAACTAGAGGCTGTAACTCATTCTTACAGAAGGTCTTTAATATTTTTGCTAGGCTGCTGTTGCGTGTAACCTATTGGTGATGACAATATTAAATGTTCTTAACGAAGGACATTTGCTAAATTCCGAAAAGTCGCTACGTTCTGTAACATATTGGTGAGAACGATTTTACATATTCTTTCAATATCGCACTGTGCTATTGTTTGTAACTCATTACTACAGTCGTTACCAGAAATATTTTTACTGTGACCTGCACTGTGCTTTACTACCGATCATAATTTTGATTAGCGAGTCTGATTTTTCCAGCAAGTCATTTATTGAATGAGTTCTTGGATTCTTGCTTCTGGTATAACTTCTAGTCTTTAGATTCCGTCTCTTCGGTGATACACGAGTCATCTAGCATTAATTTAAATTCAAATTTTTTGTGTTTTTGAGGGTTTTAAAGTTCGATCATCTAGCAGTAATGAAACTGTATGATTTATTAAATGAAAATTATTATGTATGTCTATATGGTACCATTTATTGAAGTCTACATATCGCATAACAGATCTCAAATACGTTTTTATTATTCTAAGATTGTCCTACATTTTGCTTTATTAATGATTATGTACAGAATTACCACTCATGGAAAGTTACTATGTACATGGATTTTGGAAAAAGTGAAAAATTACTCGTTTTGGTTAAATATTCGGTATATTAACTTGGAATAATTTATGAAGTTTCAAAGATTATATCTATTCCTCTATTTAAACTCTTAATAGAAGTTATTTACAGAAAGTCAGCTATATTAAAATATTGGTAAATCACAGATAGAGAGAATATTTCTAACACCTTCATATAAAACAACATTTCTAGTAACAAAAGACTTTGTGACACTTATTTTCCCCAATTGCACCAAAATTGTTTTACAATTTCCAAATGCATTTAGGCTCTCGCATTTAAAACTCAATTTTACTTAAAATTTTCCTTGAAAAAGGGATCCATGAGCAAACTAGTGAAAGCTGGAGATTTCATACTCATATTATAACTTAAATTATTACTTAATTACGTCAAATCATTCGTTTATAAGTGTGGCTATGGAATTAAAAGTTATGTTAGAGGTCCTGCAAACATAAGCAAATGTGAAGTTTTACTAACATCAAACATGACGCGGAACAATACGCTCTATCAATAGATTTGTAACAGCTATACACAGTTATAATTTACACCTGAGTAGCAGGAGGTAAAATATCATGATTGCCTTTGATCGTTTTTTGTGGAATGCAAGAGTTCGTATCAGTTCCAGATGGTGTGCTAAAGACATTACTAAACCCATCCTCGGGAGAGTAAAGTATTCTCGTGCTTGGGGATAAAGGCATGCTGTCCCATGGTGAAGTGTTGTTATCTTTGACCAAGTCACTGCTAGTGCAATCGCTATCTCTCCATCCTTCCGGTGGCAGTGGACCCGGGGACTCGAAAAAAGCAGGATCAGTAGTAATATCAGTGTTAGTGTTCAGCGCAGCATAATTTTCAGGCAAACTATTATCAAAGATTCTGTCGTTAGTTTCATTGAAACAGCAATTTGCAGTACTTCCTCCACCGGCACAAGGGCCCAAAAGATTGTCAAAACTACAACCATCTCCGCTCATTCGACCGGAAGACTCTGATGTATCACAAGTTTTTTGATCAGAGCAACATTCGCAACTGGTGAGAGATGTTGAAGCCGTAGTGGGAGTCGTTCCATCACAATGATACTTTTCCACAATACCACTATAGTTTGGTGTGAATCTTCCACTTCCATTCTGGTAAGGAGACGGACTAACGTGCATGGGATATTCCTCCGAGTTACATTTTGGATCATGATGCATATGACTACGCGAAATTCCTCCACTTTTAGCAGTTCTTCGTAAAGTAGCGTATGCTGGTGTTGGATGATTAGCTTTGTCATTATTGGCTTCAACGGATCGATTTGAGTTTATTTCTATCCAAGTATCATCTTTCGGCATCGAGTAACCGTCAGGCCGACAGGGGCCTGCTTCAAAACAGCGGTTTTGTAGTGTCATGGTAGTCCGTCGTACATCAGTTGATGGAAGATCAATGAGAGGATACGGATTAGTGTTTGCTATTATTCTACAGGATGATATGTTCGAATAAGGATTCATTCCTTCTTGTGATGGGTCAAAATCATTTTCATTTTGAACACTTTGGTCAAACGGAACACTGAAATTATCTTCGTACTCCTCCACAATGTCATTTAGCTTACGTGTAGTTATGACACCGTTAGGGTCAACTTCCTCTACTCCCATGATGCTGACTTTCTTCTTAGGTTTTATTCGTTCCTCTACTGAACTATCAGAAATGATGTCAGGATTTGGATGAGGAGCACCTGGAGGAGTACTCCGATATGGAGAGGCTTCAATAACAGAAATCGGAACTCCTGTATTGGAAATACCATTGGCTTTAGGAGTTGGAGTTCCCATCTGAATATACTTTGGCATTGAACTTATTGGAGCAGCTGACTGAACTTTTTCTTTTTCATTTTTTGTGGAGGTGGAAGCGTCGATATTATTTTGCAAATGACGCGATTTCTTTCGACAACACTTGCTCAACAATATGCAACATAGAATAAAAACTAATAAAACTAAACCTGCTAAAGCCAGTCCTATGTACTTGAAGTTGTCTTCTATAAAGTCTTTTTTCACTGGTACTGTTGGAGGGACACTCACTCTAAGAGTGAAATTTGATATCATTTTCCCTGCCGTATTTTCTGCGGCACACTGGAAAATTCCACCGTGAGCCACTGTCACCATCTCTATCCTAAGATAACTAACAGTTTCTTCTTTGATCTCACGGTCTTCATAAATATAGAAAGAAGTTGTGTCGTCATATATAAACGAACTGTTTTGTAACGGGTAACCGTTGAATCTCCAATCAATATCTGCTGTTGGTTCTGCAACAACATGACATGCAAACGAAACGTTTTTTCCCTCTAAAACATCAAGAAAGAGAGAAGTGGGGCGAATTTCAGGCGGACAAGCAAAGTCTTCCGGAAGTACATGCTTAATGACCTGAGACTCCAATCTCTGAGGAGTGGAGCACTTTGGTTCAATTGAAGAAGGAACATTGTACTTCACTAGCCAAGATCTCAGATGCTGGAGCTTACAGTCACAATGCCAGGGATTGTTGTGGAGATCTACTCCATGCAGCATCTTAGGTAGGAGCATGGTCTCAGGCACAGAAGTTAACTGGTTATCGTCCAACTTCAACCATTCAAGCTTATCCAAACCCTGAAAAGCTCTCGATTCGAGCACCTTCAGGGCACATCCGGTCATTTCTAGGGACGTTAGGAAGTGGAGTTTGCTAAAGGCTCCGTCTCTGATTTGGGTTATTGGGTTATGGGACAGAAGAAGCCTCATGAGGGCCGCTGTGTGCTGCAAAGCGGCCGCTGGAACCATGTTAAGTTCGTTATTGCTCAGGTCCAGCTCCACGAGGTTGCTCAGTCCACGGAAAGCCGCGTCGTCCAACTGAACAAGCTTGCATCTCGAGACGTAAATTCGCTGAAGGTTTATAAGACCCAAAATCTGAAAAAAGAAAAATCAACATAAGGTGGCAAATAGAAATAATGCTTCACTTCTCTCTATAAGTACTTTAAGAATTCGAGTCGACCTAAATTGCAATTTACTTTCTTAGGTGCGATAAGCAGAGCGATGAAGTTGTTTGAAATTTCATAAGTTTCTATCTTATTTTATACATATTTTTACCGCTTGTATCACCAATAATAAGATTCACAGTATATATGTACTTTGCAAAGTGGGGTAAGAAAATTGTAACTTATATCTGAAACGTAACGTCGTCGAACAGACAAAAAAGAGGAAGATAAAACTGGTTCTTGTAGTTGAGCCGTTATTGAAAAACTTCTCGCCTACAAAACCGCACACGACCGACTTTACGATCATAATTATGAGAGTTTGGTGTCTTCACTACTTTTGCAAGTGAGCTGCGAAAGACAAGGAAATTCTTTAGCAATAACGCTATCAGAGCAACAGCAACTGTTACAACAACGTTGAGAACGAATATTTCCAAGTGAGCATTTCTTGCTATCAAGTTGGTTGATGTATGTGGTGCGACAACATACATTGAAATAAAAAATAATTAAACTAATGCGCTTACACATTTAGTCATGCCCGTTATTTTTTCAGAGATGAACAACTTACAGTAGAAAATGTCATTTTATAATTTTAGGATTGTAGAAACACAAAAAATTAATTAACCCGAATAATGCCGTAATCCATAAAAACTATCTGCGAAGCAATTCCGAAAAAGGTTCAACTAAGTTGTTTGAGTTTTTCACACTATTTGATAGGCAGTTTAACATTGATTCAACTATTATACTATGAAAACATAATATCTCTTTGTAACTATCATAAAATTTGTATTTTACTACAGGAAATATATGTACAACTCTAGGTAATAATAGTATTCGTAAAATTTAAAATAGCTCCGAGGAATTAAAGTTTTAATTTAAATAGAAATTTCATAGGGTTGAACCATCGGTAATTTGTCCAAATTTGCAACTTTTCCGTAACTTTATAGGTGTATCGTGGCTCACAATTTTCTACCTCTGGAATATATTTTATGCTGAACCTTCAGTTTTTGTCTTATATCCATGTGTTACTAAATAAATCCTGACGTTGATCCGTCTGCCAGTTCTAAGACGAGTAAATTCACTACTTGGCTCGCTATTAAGTGCTCATCTCATGACTACAATGTCTTGCCGTGCTCAATATTACCTTGAATTTTTCCCTGGACAGAATAACGAGAGCGTTGCCTGTGAAGTCGAGGACTTGAGTCTCTGGGTTGAGGCCGGTGGGAAGGCTGCTAAGGCCTTTGTTCACACACTCGACTGTCTCCTTACCTCCCTAGAGAAACAAAATGTCACGTTTACTTAATATCCAGCATATTAAAGTTCATTTACACAAGCTGTAGGATGAATATTAAATTAAAAATGTTTCCCAGATAGAAAGTTCATTGTAGTTTTATTTTTTAATTTGATGAGTGCAGTGTTGTTCATAAAAGACGTTTACTTACATGAGTATTTTTTTAATGCCCTGGTAAGAAGTTTTTTCAATTTATCGCATGGGTTAAAGTTTCTTAAATTTTATGTTCTTGTGCAACTTAAATGCTAAAAATCATCTGTTGACCGATAAAATTCATGAAAATATTATTGTATAAAAAAGCTATTTATTTCACAGTTTGTAAATTAAAAAAAAATGCATCGAAGCTTAATTTATCTAGATTGTCAATTCATGCGTAAAAGTATTACAGAACAAAGTATAAAAAAGGTCACTAACATTTAGACAATTTTGACTGACTGAAACGCTAAGTAAACTTTTCAATGCTGCACAACTCGTTTTTTCGTATAGATTAACACGAATATCAAGTCACGCGCTGATAATTAATAAAAGTTGCAAAAACATTGAAAGATTTATTTATTTGTAAAGACTGAAGTAAAAATACTCTCCCCAGAAATTAAGATAATGATTTGTGTAGTGGTGCACCAACTTACAGTAAGTCATTTTTCATAGTTTCATGAAGCCCCTCATTATGTCACCATCTACTGTTCGATATGCAATGTATTTTCATTCATAAATTTCTAGTTTTTAATGAACAATTTTTCATTGGACACATAGAGAGAATCAATTTCAGTTTGCAGCGCTCGCATAATTTTAAAACGTTCACCGTGTCTATGTTAATGTTGATAAAGGCGAACTCACATGAAAGAAATTTATTGAAAAACATGTTTAGTGGATGGATTACAACTAAAATCGTGTTCAGAAGTTTCTTCTCACGTTCCAGTAGAGCAAAGTGCTCCCAAACTAGGATTTGCATGAAGAGTTTCGGTGCATTCAGAGCTGGCCATTCTTTGTATTCCGGCGCTGTTCATAAAAATGCAAGCAGCATCAGAACCTCTGAATGCCGGCTGTGGCATGTATTCTCGAAGAGCTTCTCATAAACAAGCGAAAATTCTTTTCTGTTTGACTCCACGAAATTTGAGAATAAAGTTCAGCAGCCAAAGGCCTACTTCGCAACGGAAAAAGATGTGGAAGCTGTAACTGCGTAGGGGCTGGGAGGTACCGTCACGTGCAAATGCCATGCATACCAAGCAGTGCGTGATTAGCATTTTCCTTGTCAACACCATAATCTAGGTCAAGACAATGCATCTGAATTATTTATGCAAAAGAATGTCGCAGTGTTTCAAGATGTCTAAATCCTCCACGACTCCACAGCTAGTCTCTGTATATTTTTTTCATGGCTTTGAATACGAAACCTAGGTGACAGCAGCACTCTACCATTCTATCTTTGTAACCCGAGTTTTTTCTAGTTTATTTCATTTCAACGGTGTTCTTTTCATGAATGTTTTATTACTCTGTATGTTTTCACTGCAACAAACTTTGTCATGCAGTTGACAAATAAATCAGTTACATGTATCACATACATCAACTATGATATGAGCGAGTTATTTACAGCGAGCCAGAATACACGTTATGTGTTGGTTTACTGGAGATAGACGTTTCTTATGATTCTTATGTAGCCACGAAAAATATCACAGAGAGAGCCACAATGCTTTAAGACCCTTAGACACATGACTAGTTGATGCAGAGAATTTTATCAAAACTTTCACACTGATGCTATTCAAAATTATTACGCTCACTTCTTGCACAATTTTATTCATGTAACTTCGTCAGAACTTAATAAATGTCAAAATATTTATTTCCAAATCTCACGTACAACAGAATTCTAAAATACAAGTACTATCTTTTAAACATTCAAAAATACCTTCACTTTTAAATTGCTTTTTAATGACAAACAATTATGTCAAATTTACGTGTGAAAATACTGTCAAATGAGTTTCAGTGTATAACAAGCGTCTTAAATTTGGCCAATGGGAATTCTTCATACATATTAAAGTTATAAATATTAACTTTACGTGTTCAAAACAAAATATTATAAGGCGTTATGGATTGGGTTAGAAAAATCATGTAACGATAAGGGAATTGGGTGCCATTATCTCTCCTGGAAAGCATATTGCAAATGAAAAACTAATCCAGTTTCATTTATACTAAAAGTAATTTGGTGTTATTTTTAATATTTTCGGGCTATGCACTACAACTATGAATGAGGTCCGACCTCATTGAGGACTTTCGTATTCTTGTAGTTTAATACACCTAATGTAAGTTGACGATCACTGAAGCACTCGTCAGAAAGACGACTGCAGCTTATGTTGATCGGTCAAAGTTAATTAACGAAGCTGGGGCTTTTGAAGCTTACCTTGGTAAAGAAACAACCAACTGTGATGCAAGGATCTTGTTTGGTATTGGTAAGCATTGAGAAACATTGTATATAAATAGTGGGTGACATTAATTCTTACCACTAATTTTCCACAATGTTGAGATTTGAACATATACCGTGAGGAGCAAAATAATAAAACACGTTGATTATATCGTCAGATTGCACATATATAGACCACGTACAATTACAAAAATTGGACTATGTATATACAATAGTAGAAAAAGGTTGATAATATATCTAAAACCCACAAACATTTAATAGAAAAAATATTTAGGAACATGTATAATAAATACGTGAACAAAAATTTACAATACCCGACTTTTTTCTCTATATTATACATGAAAATTATTGTAGGACTATTCCAAAATGTTTTAATACATTCTACTTTATGGCAACCAAACTTTCGTCAGCGTTTATCTCCAATAACAGGTCATTGGTACAGCAGCTTTCGTTCTGAAAGGTCGTAAGCATAGGTAAGAATAAGGACATCAGCCAAGATCTTCGCGAACGTATTGTGGAGCTCCATAATGAAGGTTTGGGATGTAGAAAGATAAGTGCACAACTGTATGTTCCTATAGCCTCGGTTGGAGCCATAATACGTAAATGGAAATTCCGGAATACGACTCTTAGCAAGCCTCGAACTGGCCGTTCACGAAAGATTAACGACCGTGCTGCTCGAAAATTGGTCCGAGCAGTAGTGCAGACACCTCAAACTACTCGTGAAGAATTGAAGGATGATCTCAAGGCATCTGAGATCGAAGCCAGCAAGTACACAATCAGCAGGACACTACGCCGTAATGGTCTGCACTCCCGCACCCCTCGACAGGACACCTCTTCTCTAGAAACTTCACGTCAAGGCCAGGCTGAAGTATGCCAACGACCATTTGAACAAGCCAGCAGCGTTTTGGAACTCAGTACTGTGGTCAGATGAAACCAAAATCGAACTATTTAGGAGAAACAGCACAAACTATGTTTGGAGGCAACAAAACGAAGAGTATAGACCAAAGTGCACCATACCCACTGTTAAGTTTGGAGGTGGCTCAATCATGGTGTACGGAAGTTTTAGCTCATCAGGGGTGGGTAAACTTCATATAATTGAAGAAACCATGAATGGCAAGAAATATCGTGAAATATTGGAAGAGCAACTCATACCTTCAGCTTGTTCGTTTGTTAAAATTGAAACGTGGATGGAAATTCTAACAAGACAACGATCCAAAGCATACTGCAAACAAAACCAAGGAATAGTTGAGGATGAAAAAGATAAACATTTTAGAATGGCTAAGTCAATCCCCGGACATGAATCCGATCGAAATCTTGTGGAAGGAATTGAAATTGAAAATTCAGAAGAGAGGTCCCAATAACATCACTGAATCCAAAGAAATTTGCATTGGAGAATGGAATAAGATTACCCCCGAAACTTGTAAAGGGCTGATAGTAAACTACTATAAACGTCTCGAAGCCATAATTAATAATAAGGGCTAGGCAACGAAGTATTAATGTATGCATATCTTGATATGTGTTGTAAAATTTTGTTCACGTATTTATTATACATGTTCCTATATATTTTTTTTCTATTAAATATTTTTAGGTTTTAGACATATTATTAACCTTTTTTTACTATTGTTTATATATAGTCCAATTTCGTAATTCTACGTGGTCTATAGATGTGCAATCTGGCGATTTAATCAACGTGATGTATTATTTTGCTCCTCACGGTACATATGTATGGAACTGCAAACTGCTTATGGAACCATGTAAACAGCTCGAGAAGCTGTGCATAGAATTTGTAGGACTATACGAAGAGCTTTTAGAACTATAAAAGTAGGGTAGTGTGGGGGCAAGTCGTACATGGGGGCGACCCGTACAGTCGCGATTGACAAAAAACAAATGGCGGTATGATGACGTCACGCACGCTGAGGATGAAGAAGATCCATCCAAACAGTCCGCCATATTTGTTGACGGCGCTGCTCCGCCGCTGTTCGTG